>OY735266.1:3406446-3451508 GCA_963457715.1 Argyresthia albistria | reverse complement strand
GGTTAGAGGCGGGAATCACTTGTATCTACATATGTATAATATAGGTATATCTGTATCTAAAACGGTCAAGTTCGATTCGGACGCACCATCGTACCAAAAAAGTCCAAAAAACATGTTTCTTGTATGGGGACACCTATTTTTTCAAATATTTCGTAATAGTTCAGTATTTAATTTTGTTGCTCTAGCGCTAGCGGCAACAGATATACATATTCTGTGAACATTTCAACTTTTAAACTATAACGGTTCGTGCTACGGAGCCCGCTAACGGAGAGACGGACCGACAGACGGACAGCGGAGACTAAGTAATAGGGTCCCGTTTGTCACCCGAAACAGCACCGCGTTCAACACCAAGTAACGTAGCCGTCATTCTCCAGGCAACTACCCGCTCATAGAGCGTCACAGCGGTCTACTGCAGCAGGCGCTGGGGGCGGTGCAGGCGCTGCGAGGCGGGGCGCACGCGGCGGTGGAGCTGACGGCGCGCCTCGAGAGACAGGCGAGAGAGAACGTAGCCGCCAGCCGCGCGGCCACCAGCGTGCTGCGGCAGGTGCGTGTGTGTGTGTCGCTGCCTCGAGAGACAGGCGAGAGAGAACGTAGCCGCCAGCCGCGCGGCCACCAGCGTGCTGCGGCAGGTGCGTGTGTGTGTGTCGCTGCTTCGAGAGACAGGCGAGAGAGAACGTAGCCGCCAGCCGCGCGGCCACCAGCGTGCTGCGGCAGGTGTGTGTGTGTGTGTGTCGCTGCCTCGAGAGACAGGCGAGAGAGAACGTAGCCGCCAGCCGCGCGGCCACCAGCGTGCTGCGGCAGGTGCGTGCGTGTGTGTGTGTGTGTGTGTGTGTGTGTGTGTGTGTGTGTGTGTGTGTGTGTGTGTCGCTGCCTCGAGAGACAGGCGAGAGAGAACGTTCCGCCAGCCGCGCGGCCACCAGCGTGCTGCTGCAGGTGCGTGTGTGTGTGTGTGTGTGTGTGTGTGTCGCTGCCTCGAGAGACAGGCGAGAGAGAACGTTCCGCCAGCCGCGCGGCCACCAGTGGCAATTTAATACAGTAGCCCAAATTCATATAATGCCGCTCATCCCACAGATGAGCATGCTGATAAAGTCACGACACGAACGCAACTTACCCCTCGAGCGCCTAGTGGCGTTATTGGTCCATATCTACTCGCTCGTCGGAACGGGGGTAACCTTCACGCCGGAACACGAGAGAGATCTAGAAGTTTCCATCAGCGAGGCTGTGTATGAGGATTACAAGGTAAAGCGTAAATTCTGGTTCTTATCTAGGATGCCCTGTGTCATGTGAACTGAGATATTACCCAACTTTATTTCCAATTTGATACCGTATATCCAGAAAAAATAAGTTATGTATCCATTGCCATAACTTGGTCAAATAGTCTGTGGTATTTAAGTATTCAGATTCATGGCCAATTCGTTGCCAGAGGCATAAAACAGTGATGTAACGGGCCACAAGCAACAGTTCCGGTGAAAACAATAGGAATGAAAGTTGTCAATATGCAATGATATTCGTGTCAGTCACAAACCGTAAATAATAATAATCAGCCAAGTGCGAGTCGCACTCTCACACGGAGGGTTCAGCACGATCATTGTACCAAAAGTACACTTCTTGTATGAAGACACCTTTATTTTTTCAATGTTTCGTGTATTTCAGTATTTGTTGGTGGAGCGGCAACAGATATAGATTCTGTGAAAATTTCAACTTTCTAGCTATTACGGTTCGTGCTGGAGGGCCCTTTGACGGACGGACGGACAGACGGACAGCGGAGGCTTAGCAATAGGGTCCCGTTTGGCACCCTTCGGGTACGGAACCCTAAATGTCATTGTGTGTACGTATTTGGAGAGCTGATCACCGATACTGCATCAGTTTTTGGGGTGTCTAGTCTAATAATCCCGGTACCCGCCTTTAAGCCGAAAAACTGACCGACGTTACGCGGTGTAATATAACATTCGCAGCGAGCATGTTCGCAGCGAGCATGGTTCGCAGCAGCAAAATTTCGGTGTAACATGCTCGTTGCTCGTCCCAATGCGCCAGCCACTCTCCGTCAAGATGTGCGACTGTGCGACGGCAGCGTACTGACTGAGCCGCGTAACACTCAAAGGATTCGCCGAAAAACTGACAGCCGGGTGGAGCACTCCGGGCGAGCGGCGAGCGGCTCGTCGTCGCGTCGCCATCTCTCTTCATGTGTTGTATAGGTACCCTTGTGTGATGCCATTGTTGTCTGTTTCAGGACTCGACCGAGGAATCTCCGGAAGGCTGCGGGTGGACGAAGGAGCGGAGCGGCGAAGTGGCACAGAAAATTATGGCGCGTCTGAAAGAAATCTCACAGATGCGCAGGATATTGAAAAAGTTAGTCCTTGTAGTCAGAGCTCCATGGTCTAGTGGGTTTCATGCTTGCCTGTCACGCAGGAGGTGCAGGTTCGAATCCCGGTGCTGATCATGTACCATTAAGATTATCATAGGTACGTTATACGGACACTCTAACGGTCACGGAAAACTTCGTATATTTCGTATATATTTATTGCACATATCAGAAAAAAAACACAAACAATACAGAAAAGGCATGAACAAAGGCAAGCTTATCTCTAAAAAGAGATTTCTTCCAGCAAACCCAGGATGGACAGGATAAATTTTAAAACTCAAACTCAACTTCGTCAGGGAACCTTCATTACTCTATAGCTGCGGCGATGGGCTAGCCCCCTGTCACGCAACATGGAGTATCGAATCACTGGCTAAAAGTGGGCACAGTGGTGCCCCTGCCACCCCGTATGGGAAAAGGCGTGACGCTATGTTATGTCAGTCCTTGTAAATGTGTTTTAAGACTTCCTTCTTGGACCTTCAGAGTTAGCTCTCGATCCGCCGGTGATATCCCGTAGCCTTACTGCCAGTTTCTGAAAGAGCAATCAAATGTGAAATTTGTTTGACAAGAATTTAACAAATTGACACCCCTTATTTTACTTTCGGAAACTGGGCGTTGAATATGGGCTGATTATTGTCGCTGTTTCTGGTTCCCACGACACAGGGTATATATTGTATGTACCTGTATGTAAATGTTTAATAATTGCAGGTTCCCATCAGTCCTGCTGCCCTCGTCATCAGGCACGGACGAGTACTGCAGTCTGCTTGAACAGCTGATGTGTCGGCTGACCGACCCGGCGCGCCCTGACCACGGTGACCTGGCGAGGTGCGAGCGACGGGACCTGTTCAGGTAACGTTGCTACAGTTACTGCCAGGTTCCCATCAGTCTTGCTGCCCTCATCATCAGGCAGGCGCCATGTGAGCGACGGGATCTGTTCAGGTGACGTCACTAGAGTTACTGCCAGGCTCCCATCAGTTACTGCCAGGTTCCCATCAGCTACTGCCAGGTTCCCATCAGTGCTGCCCTCGTCATCAGGCACGGACGAGCGAGTACCGCAGTCTTCTTGAGCAGCTGATGAGTCGGCTGACCGACCCGGCGCGCCCTGACCACGGCGAACTGTTCAGGTAACGTCACTAAAGTCTTCACAAAATAAAAGGCCCGTTTTAACAGTTCACGCCCATAAAGTTTTAACCCCTAACGCGTAGGTAATAGAAGCGGTTTTCCTAGGTGCAACTTGTACGCTTTGCTTGTACGCAACAGTTGGCTTTTATTACCTACGCGTTCCAGTTCGAAGTCGACGCCAGCTGCAAACGATGTGTCGCGTGATTGTGTGAGCGAGACACAGAGCGTAGTTTTTTCCAATCTTTATTTAAATATTAGGTACTTTAGTACCTACATTTAAAAGCGACTATTGTCGTTCTACCGAGCCTAGTTGTTAGAAGCGCGTTCCGTGACGCGTCTATAAACGCCAAAATCGACAGCGTCTATGAGGCCATCGTTTTGTATCGCTAAAGCTGACTCGGAACGGCATCGTAGACGCTGTAATCGATTTTGGCGCGTTTCGGAACGGGGTTTATTAACGTCACTATAGAGTAGTCACGTCTTACTCACCACACACAAACCCCAGTGGTTTAAGTGGTGTTCTGATGTACCTTACCAAGTTGAAATTACTGTGTAATAAAATAAATAAAATAATAATATGGTGTCTAGTGCAACTCGCTTGAATATCTTGCATGAGCATGCAAGCTAACCTTTATTTGATGCTAACTGTAATACCTTACTTATGGCCTACGCACACTGGGACGGCATGGCAAGGGATTTTAAGTTTTTACCAATGGACATTTAAACGTATCCCTATAGAAATATAACTCCATTGCCATGCAGTTCCGGTCTGCGTATGCATTTAATCGCTATTTTTAGGGTTCCGTACCCGAAGGGTGCCAAACGGGACCCTATTACTGAGACTTCGCTGTCCGTCTGTCCGTCCGTCCGTTCGTCCGTCCTGTCTGTCACCAGGCTGTAACTCATGAACCGTGGTAGCTAGACAGGTGAAATTTTCACAGATGATGTATTTCTGTTGCCGCTATAACAGCAAATACTAAAAATCAAAAGAAATTTAATATTGAGGGGGGCTCCCATACAACAAACGTGATTTTTTTTGCTCATTTTTGCTCGATATTGATAATGGTAGCAGGTAGACGCTTAAAATGTTCACAATATATTGAGTATATTATTTACTTAAAAAATAAATAATTAAATTAAAATTAAATTAATATTTAGGGGGGGCTCCCATACTTTTTTTTTTTTTTGCGATTTTTTATAGATAATGGTACGGAACCCTTCGTGCGCGAGTCCGACTCGCACTTGGCCGGTTTTATTTTACTTACTCAAATACTTCCCCCCCCCCCCCATAGCATGCTGAGTAAGAAACCCCGCCGCCCCCACCCATTGGACCCGCCCACCGTGATCGTGTTCATCATCGGTGGCGTGAGCGGCGACGAGTGCGCGCAAATACTCCGGCTGGCGGCGAGTCAAACGCGGGACAGTGCGGGTCAAGTGCGGGACAGTGCGGGTCAAACGCGGGACAGTGCGGGTCAAATGAGGGACAGTGCGGGTCAGCGCGTGCTGGTCGCGTCGACTAAGTTTGTGTCGCCGGTTGAGGCGGCGGCAGACGTGCTGTGTCCCGGGAGGGATGCAGGGAGCGGGTTCTTTGATATCTGAAGTCTTCGGGGATTTTGTGATTAACTATCTTTGCGATATTATTATGAAGGCTCGATATCTCTTCACTTGCCCGGCAAGAAGACTTGGTCTTGGTACTAAACTTTAAAACATATTGAAAAAAAACAAAAGAAGGTGGGCGTTAGTGACCCGGAAGGAAAATGAAGAGTTGTTTGATTTATTTGGCAGCAAGACATCTTATTGATTATTATTTTGTAGATGAGAAAGGAACGGATATATTCGTTATAGTCGTTGGTTATCGGAATAATATAAGTAAGAATATGTCAAATGTAATACAAATTAGCGTGGTATCAGACAGCTTCACAATTCACATCTCGAGGGATGCGCTGTCCCTCAATGGTTTTACAAGGATTTGTTATTTTTTACATTTGTGCGAGTACTATTATCTCTTCTGTGTTTGTGCTTGGTTTAATTTAACCGCATTCCATGTAGATGTTTTAAACCAAACATAACATAACATAGCGTCACGCCTTTCCCCATACGGGGTGGCGGAGGCACCAGGCAACCAAAGTGTTTTGATTTCTCGTGCTATATATATTTTTGTAAATACTTGAGATTCCGCTACCATTTATTTGTAGCAAAGTCAAAAGTCAAAATCTTTTTTTTTATTGGCCATAAAATCATACAGATTGCTTAGTCAACGTAAATATTAATACATATTTTTGTATACTACCGCCCGTTCGGAAGTTGTGGGCTTAGGGATGGAGCAAAGAAGGGCAAGAAACTGCCCCGTACCTCTTTTAGAATATGTGAATGCCTTAAAAAATACAATTTTATGTATTTCTACTTAAGTCTAAGGAAATACACCGAAGGGAAAGCAGCAAAAAAATTGTTGAGCTTATTAAATTCCTTTATTAGTAGTCCCGTGGAACAAGTTCCTTGGTGGAACTGTGAGACTTTTTTCCCAATAGTTGTTTTCCCGCGGGACTGTATTTATTGAAATATCGACTGAAAACGATCGATTCGAATATTGATTATATTTCCTGTTATTGACTTAGCTTTGATATCTTTAAAATATTGTTGAGGCAATAAATTGTGATTGTATTGTAATAAATGTATTTCCAAATAAAACATTCACAATAATATGTAAAACTTTATTCACTTTTGTCCTACGCATTTAAGATAGGCATTAAATACCAGACCAGACACACGGATATTAAGCGTAATACTGAATGATGTCAACTCATGGCACAGTGGTGACTTGAAACACCAATGACCAATACCTTATTGTTAATACTTTAGTGATTGTATTCGCATAAATTGAAACATTGTATAAAACATTTACTTAAACCTATAAATTATTTAAGATCATTTCGGATCCTAATAAGGACTATTTTACGCAAAGTGCCTGCATAGGAAAGATATCGCAAAAAAATTGTAGAGGGCACTGTGTTTGTTACATGTAAAAATTGTCAACATGAAAGGTTTCTGGACAGGTATTACTTTCATTTCTTTTGACTTAAAACCTCAGAGCATTGTCTAAGCATAAAACGAGTCGAAACATTGTAACTTGGTACCTACCTTACTCTTAGATTTAATTTGTAACCTCAGTTAAACGAAACTCTTTGCTTAGTTATTATTTGTTTGTTTCAAAAACGTAGCGCTCTCTACGTGGTACTTCGTAAACTTCGTGGGTGGTTACTGGACGTACTGGAAAATCTAAGCTGGGAAAATGGATGGATAATTTATCTACAGGTTACAGGAGATTCTGCTAATCGATTCGATTTAATCTGTATAACACTTTGTATTCATTTTATTACTGTTATTTAAAGATATAACCAACAGTGCCAAAGACACATGAAAATATGAGATAATTTAGAAAATAACAATAATATTTGAACATAAATTACAACAAAAAATAATTCACAATTTGTAATGAAATATCAACATGCATAAATAATTTTATTAGTTGCCACTTGAAAAATTGTGATGACATCACTTTGTAAAATTTCTATCTATTCATATCACATTTCAATACAACTCTTATTGTCAAATCTAACTAGAAGACTAAAATGTGACCGCATTCACTGAATAATTACAAACAATACCTAAATGATTAGATATGTGATAAGATAATCTTTGTTTTAACTTAATAGAATAAATACATGTACCACATGCAGACTATGGTATTATCTATTTAATTTTGTGCACGGTTAATAAATTTTCAACTGCATGGATATAGGACAGTACATACATATAAGTACCATACCATACCTTGTAACATTTGATTGCTCTACATATAAGACTCATCTATTCTTTGAGGGGGTAACATGTTGGCATGACACTTCTATCGATGAGGACATTGACATGAATATGTTTATGCATAGCTTTTTCGTACAATAAGGTAACGATTATTTAAATCTTTGTTATATGATATGACTATCACACTGTTACCTCGCTTTATAAGCACATGGCAATTCTGAGTAATTAAAACCTGCGTAACAAAGTAAAGCAGCTCGGAAACATATCAAGTCTAATAGGATTGTTTTTTTTTAGGCTATCATTCTTAGTTACCATTGGAATGTTATAAATAGTACTTAAGACTTATAAACTCAGTAAATAAATGCCATAAAGGGCGAAGAGACTGACCGTTGTATTCGAGAGTTGTTTGACCGGTCAGTTTAGTAAAGATTTACCTAAGTATTTAGTTAATTCTAAACTTCGAATCGGTGACATTGAGTATAAACGCTCGCTCCAGTATCCCTTCTTCTAATTGACACCTACAACGTCTCCGCCCTTTCTGAAGTCGGCGTTCGCATATATCGAGGTCTTGTTCCTGAAGAGAGCGCATATCACGGAGCCCCGGTCGCTATAGCGGACCATTTCGTGCCCTTTCGCCTTTAGTCCTGTCACCACGTTCTAAGGGATAGAGTAAATATTAATAGATTTGCTGTCTGGTTCCGGCGTTCACCGGTGGGTCGATAGCGGGCAGAGACTATACATATATCCAATAGACTGTGCCTGCGGGGGAATGCGGTTCGCCAAACGTTTGTTGTACGATGACGGGCCGCCAGACAATTTCGCAGCGGCTGACCAATCACAGCTCTCTTACCTCGTCCCTCGCCGCCCGTAAATTGGTGAGTTGTGTTTCAAAGGAAAATGTATCTATGCGCTCTCCACTGGATAAATGCTCCCTGGTAGCGGGCTAGTGGGACGGGTGTCAAATGAGAAAATATGAAGAATGGCACGGCAGAGGGGGGAATCCTTGTTATTGTTCTGAGGGGGAATCAGAACTCAGAATTTCATCTTCAACTTATTTCAAAATTAAATAAAAAGGTTAAAGCCAGCTAAGCAAGCCTAACTGAGGAACATACTGTGCTATTTTTATAACGATTAGATTAACAACAAGAACACAAATTCAGATCCGATGCGAAATTGTAAAAAAACACTGACAGACAGATTTTATGGCAACTTCAGACTTCTCTGTAGCAAAATTAATCAAATAACGTTTATGCGAAAGCAAAGTAACGCTGACTGTCATGCATGATAAACAAGCTATTAAAAAAACGAAACGAACTGCAATTTTGTGTTTTGCATTTTGCTAAAGGCTGTTTTTGCCTACGGCGTCTTAATTTTTTTACAATATTGACAACCGTCCCGCTATCGCACGCCTGTCGGTGTTATGGCCCTAGGCCCGTTCCAAACTGTCTCGATAAGTTCTAGTAGACAGATTCGTTTGACATTATTTTTATTTATCAAACTTTTGATCTATCTGTTCAAATTGGCTTATCTCGACTTCTGACCAGGGCCATAATCAGGTAATCCTAGAAAAACAAACTGAATATCTATAATGCGAGTATTATCGATCGATCTAGCTAGACATAATAAATAAACATTATTCGGTTTAACAGCCCAATTTCAATGTAGATCTAGAGCATGGTCTAGATAACTTCAGCAGCTGTTTAAAGTTTCAGAAAAAAATGTTTCAGTTTCACTGTTATGAAATCGGTTTATCAAATTGACCAAAACATGTTTTCAAAGTGATGTCGTAAAAATATTCTTTTACGAGTATATTCCGACACTTTTAAGGGAACTCAAAAACAGTTAAACCTGCATTAAGATAGTGGGTAAGCCAGAAATATCATTTCAGTTCTCCGTTCCATTCAGTTTCATGTCCCACAACCACAAAGAAAGAGTTAAAGGATCCTAGAAGAAGCGTGAAGCCCAGTTGGTTTATTTACCTCAGTGATCCCGTATTCGTAGTTGACCTGCATGGGGGAGATCTGGTGATGGATTCGGGGCGCGTCCACGGCTTCCTTGATTGACTGGCCGAACCACAGCTTCCTCATTGTCACCTGAAAAAAATTACTAACGTCAGCTAATAGAGGGGTTTATTTCCTAAATTATTTGCTTCTATGCTGTTGGTGTGTAATGTATTAAACAGGAGGAAGTGATGGAAGTTTATTTAGAAACCAAAACCAAATCTTACCAAAGCAATAGCAGAAGTAATCTTAGTCCCACCAGAGGCACCAATGACCAGCTTAGCATTTCCAAAGCCATCAACAATGATGCTGGGACTCATAGAGGAGAGCGGGCGCTTCCCTGCTGCGATGAAGTTAGCTGCAGACGGCGCGATTCCGAAGTAGTTTGTGATGCCGGGGGAGGAGAAGTCGTCCATGACGTTGTTCATTATGATGCCCGTGGAGTAGGTGGTGAACCCGGCTCCGTAGCTGGGAAGTAAAAAGTAATTAGAGATACGAGTAAAGCGCCCGAAACATAGAGAAACGGTAAACCAGCGGTTTCTAAGGCGTTTTTCAATAAGAATGCCACATGTTTTATTTCCGTGAGCTATTATTGGCTGTTTCTAACAGGTTTCTTTGAATTTCTGAGTGAAGTTAGAGATAAATCACTAAATTGAATTAGCTGTGCTAGCCCTCTGAAACGCTTCTAAAACGCTTCTGAAAATGGAGTACTGACTAACTAGCTGAATAGCACATTGCTGTGCGCCGTTGCTGCATCTTCAGACCAGTTATGAGATGACTTACTAGTAGTTGATGGAGCTGGTGACAGACACAGCATCTCCATTCGGAGCTATGATAGATATATGCGCGGTGCCATTGTCAGACTTGCTATACTTGTCGGCGCCATAGTGTTGGCTACTGTTGCTGGTGAGTGTGTCGTTGATCTTCAGACGGGTGGCGGCCGCGAACTCCTTGGACACAGCATCACTCAGCAACTGAGGGGAGTCAAAGAATTGATCAAATGGCGCTTTCAGGGTCATGTGGATTTGCCGATAGATAGGGCCTCATGCGTAACACCAAAAGTGTGGTTATTTATACATATATGCGGATTTGCTGTACTGTACAGAGGCATGATTCTCGCGCCTTCGATATACGGATATCGAGACCTATATTAACAGTTAACCCATACAAAATCACTCGATAGGTGTAGATATCCGTCCGTACATCGAAGGCGCGAGAATCATGCCGCAGGACCCCCGCGTTTGGGGTCAATCTTGTGATAATCGGTCCAGGATTGGCCTATAAATCTCCTTAGAAGATTTCTATTACTTTCATCATCGGTAAAATCAGTTTTTTTTTGTTTTTTTTTTTGTAGGTCTTCGTTTCGTCGAAGTTTAGGAAGAACTCAGACAAACGCTTTTCTTAGGTCTCGCCTTCAAGACTGTGTTCACTTTATGTACTCAAATCCAAGATTCCAAGGTAGGGCCTAACTACCTGGCCTTGTATTGATAAAGTTGTTTTTGTTTGGCGCTCTTATCTTAGGAGATAGGTATCTCGACAAGACATCGGCTCACCCAAATCAGTAGGAAATAAAGATTTATTGGGTTATGAGTAGATAACAGAATAATAACTATCTATTGATTAGATACCTAGGTACCTATGTAGAATGAACTAGAATTTGTCTTGGTTTGAACAAAATTGTCAACCAAGAAGTAAGCACATGATACATGTGACCTATCTTACTATCACATTAAGCAGCTTTATGCAACATCAACAAAGATGAAAAGGCCAAGAAGATCGTGCCCGCATAGGATCAGGATGAATGAGGAGAG
Source organism: Argyresthia albistria (assembly GCA_963457715.1). Taxonomy (NCBI): domain Eukaryota; kingdom Metazoa; phylum Arthropoda; class Insecta; order Lepidoptera; family Argyresthiidae; genus Argyresthia; species Argyresthia albistria. The sequence goes on along the minus strand of OY735266.1, from coordinate 3,440,397 downwards.
AGAGATACAGCTCGCTCAGAGCCGAGAAACTTGATAGTTCTCTATAATCTATCTATACTATGATGATGTTGATACCTGCTTCAAATCCAAAAACTCCTGATCCCCCAGCTTGGTCCGTGTCGCGTACGCATACTTAAACGCCTCCAGTATACGATGGTAGGTCAAGATGAGCTGGTCGTCGCTGGTTATGCTGTCTTCAGTGAAGTTGTACCCGCTCAGGATGTTGAGGATGTAGGCGAGGATGGCTCCGCTGGAGGGGGGCGGCGGGGTGTAGAGGGTGTCCCCCCCTCCCAGGGGGACGGAGAGAGGGGCGGTGATGATGGCCCTGGGGGAGAAGGAAATGTGAGACACCGACAGACGTGCTTTTACTGGTTAGGGTAGGTAACTTGTTTCTGGAGTTATTTTCCCTAATTTTCATTAATTAGTGGCCGATTCCAGATTCATCAATCTATTGGGGAATCAGCCAGTAGATATAGGTGTACCTTCACTGTAGGTAATCAAATCACTCTAAAATTACAGTTTCCATCGCTTCCTGGAAAGTATAAAATATAGGTGTGATTCGTATCCACCTACCTACTACCACCTACTACTACAATTTAATAATTAAAGAGGACCCATAACACTTTGTTTTGTTTATTGTATGTAAATACCTACCTACCTACCTAAGCATTTCAGCGTCAGTTTTATGTTGCATCAGCAAAGTAAAACGCATGCAAATGAAGTTCAATGATATGTAGCGTAGATGTGATTGTTTACGTATTTTTCTTTTGTTTTAGAAAGTTCTACCTATAATTACAATAGGTGCTTTCACACCTACATACGTTCTATCATGATGTAGCAAGTACTTATTAGTATTTAATTTTGCTCTGTGGTTCTATCTATCGCGCAGGGAAAGCGCGTATGACTGAGATGCCGCCATACCTTATTGTTCTGAGCGCCATACGATACGCCTCCTCTTTCCCCTCGTACTCTTTATTAATCTGTGCCCTCGTCAAGGAAAGAGGAATAGGGTATCGTATGGCGGCATCCCAGTCACACGCGCTTTCCCTGCGCGATAGAACGTAGGTATAAAGGCACCTATATAATAGGTATCTTACTTATCGTTAACAATATTATAAGGAAAGTCAACAAGGGCAAACAAACACAATATTTTCATGTGACTGTACTGTACCTACAACCTATTATAATTTTAAAAGTGGTTTTAACTAGTTTTGTGAAATAAACATTTACAAAGGTAGGTAGGTGCATAAGCGTCACGCCTTTTTCTATACGGGCTGGCCTCTGACGTTCGCATACGCAACCTATGTACGATGACGGTCCTCCAGACAGTTTCGCAGCGGCAGCGCAGCTCTCTTACCTCGTCCCCCGCCGCCCGTAAATTGGTGAGTTGTGTTTCAAAGGAAAATGTATCTATGCGCTCTCCACTGGATAAGTGCTCCCTGGTCTTACCGTATTAAATTAAAGGTAAACAAAATCCCGTATTGTTTCCTTTCTGTGACTGTGGGCTGACTGAAGGGAGGGAACGATATTCGTCTAAAACGTGACAGGGCGTTTGCGCATCCCCGCAGCTAAGCAGATTGAAGGTTTCCTCACGATGTTTTCAATCACTGTTAGAACAACCATTTACCTACCCACTATGTTATGGTACTATTTATTTACACCATATATAGGCACAGAATAAGTAATAGTACTATAGGTACAGGTAATAGATAAGTAAATAAACTATAGTTAAATTTAAAATTAAGTTTCGCTTTGTGTCTAAAAGTAAAGATGATGAATATTTATTAATACTCATCTATATGTATATAGGTGGGCTTGGAGGAACGCGGCCTTTCCTATAGGTGGGTGTTATTCTTCGATAAAATCATTTACAAGACAATAGTTCACAAAATAAGAATACATAAATTGACATTATTTGCATAGTACTGAATAAGTAAGACAATTTTTATTTGATATAGTAGGTATGATTCATCTTATTTATGCAGGTGATTCATAAAAAATTATCATCGTCTGTTTGTATAGAAAGCACCTACTGGAAAGTCGTGAAAATTCGAGAGTCAGTAGAGTCACACATAAGGTAGCTCAATGGAGTCACACAGGAAAGTTAGCAAATTATGAAGTCATTAAATAACTGAAGTACTCAGGTAGTTAGTTAGGTATTTTAATGGTGTTTATATAGGCATAAGTAAGTATAACGTTAAGTTTCAGAGGCATAACATTCTTCCGAGGTTACCTTAGTCCCGCACCCAGTACGTAACAGATAAGTCATATTCCAGCTCTGTCACATATCGAAACAAGTAACAGAAGTAACGAATTAGTTAAGTTATGGAGAATAGATGAATATATAAATGATGATAATATAAAAATGATGAAAAAGTAAGACACACTACAGAATAATTTCATCAACCGACCTCACAAAAGCACCTCGTCGCAGACCGTTTTGGGGCGAGCTTTGATATTGCAAAGACGCCTAACAAAAATAGCCGCTTTAAGTAGATAATATTGTTACACTAATGTAAATAAACAGTCATAAAACCAAAACTTGGCGATAAACACGAATGATGACGTAGGAAACTGATAACTCTATAATTATAACTAGTTAGTGCGTCTTGCATTATGTAGATCGTATGTGACCGGCTTCCGATCATTTGCTTTTGTCACTAGAGTATTTTTAGTTTTGGTTTCTTCTGCTAAATCAGAAAATTGTTATCAATGTTTTCTGTAGACTAGGTAGTTTTCCTAAATCTAGCTCAGAAATCACAAAAATATCCTTGATAAATTAATCAGCCTACTACTGATATTAGGACGTCCGTCCTCTCACAAGTCAGCAGTTTGTTCTCAGGAATAAACGGCAAAGGTGACAACACAGGTGACAATGACAACACTGGTCCAACACCTTCCCAACTACCATCCGCAACTTTCGGTTTGTTAAAACATCATCATGATAGTTAGATCATTTCCCATTTCACCCTACCGCATCCTTCTGCCGGACGCTGGCCTAATCCTATCGCCCAATGACCACTCACTGGTAACTCCTCAAGTCATCAGCCGTGATGATGCTGCCAGCCCTCTTCAGGTCACCCAGGAAGTCCTCAGCCAGGCTCCCGTTGTAAAGGTCGTCTCCACCATTCTGCGCCAGCCGCTCTAGAGTCCGACACAGGTGATCGCTCGGTTTGACCGTGGAGCCAGGGGGGTAGTAGGCCTTACGGCTCTCGTCGTAGTAGGTTTTTCTGGAATATGAACAAAAGTGGGGTCACGCCTTCTCCCATACGGGGTTGAAGAGGCACTAAAAGTGTATTGAATAACTTGCTGGAAATATCTCGTCAATCGACAAAAATCTCCGAATGTCCTTACCAAATGTCGACTCCAAATCTCGAATGAGCCGTACAACCCTGTTCTAGGGAGAGAATGGAATGAGATAATCTTGTTACCGCCGGAATTGCCGGTTTGATTACGGACCGCGCGAGATCGGACTGGGGATGAGCACAGGCTAAGCTCTCTTATGGCTTTACCTTAACTGGGAGTCATTCATGATATATCTGGAAGCGTCTCTCACGCCGTCCCATAGCGGCTTGGACATGACGAAGCCTGTGTTGCAGATGTTCAGGGCTGGAGCCAACAACTCGGCCCAGGGAAGCACGCCCCAGCGCTGGTGCGCCGCCCACATGCCCCTCACCTCACCTGGCACCCCCACTGCCAGTGGACCTGGGGATTTGAGCAAACGGAATATATGTATAGAACATGCATTGCTTGCCCCAAAGACGGAATAGTCTATTGGTGATAAGAATGCAGTAAAGTCATCACTGTCCGGCGGCCTAGCCACGCCCCGTAACCAATCAAATCGTTTCCAATTATCAAGCCAAGTTCACAGTGACCAGTTGAAGGCAAACTTTCGAACGCGAAGGTTGTGTCCGTCCTGTGACTGTTAACATATTTAAATTTAAATTTCACTGCATTCTTATCAGTCTTATCACGAATAGACTGTAGGTAGGTAATTGTAATCCGTATGTTTATGTAGGTATTCAAAACATACATTGCGTTGCGTCACGCCTTTTCCCATATGGGGTGGTACAGACATTCAACTGAACTCGGATTATCAGGGTAAATACAGAGGTTATCATATGTGTCCTATTACTATAAATTTCTGTTCGCTGTCTGGGTGAAGTCTCGACGGAACCAGACTGGAGAGAAAGTCTTAACTGAGTGCACAATTGAGCTTTAGAGCTTGGTGCTTTAGACAGCATCAAGCAGTAGATAAAATAATCTGTGCTATATAAACAACAGTCTACCTATCCGCTATTATACGTTGTGGTGCATGGTAGATAAAAACTTTAATCCTTTCCTTCCTTTATGGAAAAGGCTGGAAGCTTTAGGAGTGTTTGCAAAATGACGATGATGATTGATGATTTTCCTTTGATTTTTGCAATTTACTTACATTGCTTGTTGTTAAAAAGTGTTATTTGTGCTTTATAAAACAATCAAACATTGAACTTAAAATTGCGCAATACCGATGCAGATTTAACTAAAACCTGAAACCGAAAAAACTAGTTTAACTTTTAATATGAAGAACGAAATGATGATGTAATATTTATCGTTGATTCATCATGAAATAAAGGTGTTTCAAGGCGATTGTTGAAGAATTACTTACTTTATCAATATTTTTAAGACTCAATATAATTATAGCTATCCTCATCTACAGCAGAATACTATATTTATTATCTATGTTGGTAGGTATGGTAGGTACTTAATAGAGTAGTTTTGAAAATAATAATATTGTTTGAACAATTGCGTGATGAACTCAAAATAAATGTAGGACATTGGTGTTGATATGATAGCAAAAGATCTTGTAAGTACCTACTTAATTTATTACACATTGTTTCCAGTTTTCAGAAATACGATACCTACCTTTAAAGATATTTCAAAAGTAAAATCGACTGATAACATTCAAAATAGATGCAGCATGATGTGATGACTGATGATGAGTGATGGATGATGAATGAATCATGTGCCATACTGCGAGCTATGAAAGACAGAGCAATTAATGAAAGAAGCTGAACTCCTTTTCATAGCTCAGCCTCAGATTAAAAGAGGCTCTAAGCCACACTAGTGTGAGCTAGGTACTTGCTAGTATGAAAACTTGAAAACTCCTGATTATTTTAGACCACTTTTTACTGCAAACATCTTATGTTGTACACACATACTTATAAGTCTAATGGTTTAAAGACGTAAGTGTACCTAATTCTCCAATGTGGAATGAGCGGTCTCCCCTAACACAGGTTTTTATTAACTTAAAAGGGGAGTCCCACGACCTGTGCTGCTGTACTTACTGAAATAAACTATTTTTTTTTTGTTTTTTTTTTTGTTGTTGTTGTATACACGATCGATCGATCATGCATCATCATCATCGATCATACATGAACAGAAAAGGCTAGGCCAGGACAGTCGCAGCAGAACGTATTGGAAGGCTTGCTCTGTGTTACTCCACCATCAATAGTTCGCATCATCATAGGTAGGTAGTTCGCGAAACACCTGAATCTCAGTTTCGCCGCCAACCAGTTGCTCTGCAGAGCTCTCTCCGTTGACTCACTCTGGGCTGAATGTATACAGGGTGTCCCAAAACTCAACGTCAAGCGGGCACCAGCACATACAGGGTCTGGTTAAAATAAAATAATAAACCTAGTACCAAGTGACATAGATTTTTAGGGTTTCGTATCTCAGAAGGAGAAACCTTTATAGGGTGCATATGTTCGTCCGTATCTCACAGGCAACTTTACTTTACTCAGAACATATTGGACCGATGAAGTTCAAAATTGGTACACATATCAATATCTGTGACCCAAAGACAGAGGTACAATGTAAATATATAAATATGGAATATGGGGGCCACTTTTGGGGGCCCAATGAGAAAAATAAAAATAAAAAATTTCAAAATATGCTGTATGATATATGAGCTGAAAGCGCATAGTGTGTGGATCTCAAATGTATTATAATAAATTTTTAAGACTTATTTTGAAAAAGTTGTGCTCAATAATATGACCGATTCGCATGCCATCAAAACCATCTAGTACCTATCTAGGGTACTTCCCGAAGTCCTAAAATCTGAAATTTGGTATGCAAGCACATGCTTGCACCAATATTCCATAAAAACTCCGAAATCTACAACTTTAACCCCCTAAATCTGGGTTGCAAGGTTTTATGAAATACTGAATTTAGGGTATTTCGTTGGTGTAAGTCCTATTATTGTTGTACGAAACCCTCTCAACGTGAGTCCAACTCGCACTTGGCAGCTTGTTTTTTTTACCAGACCCTGTATGGGCTGTGCTTCCACCTGTTGCCCGCTTGACGTTAAGTTTTGGGACACCCTGTAGTAAAAAAGTATAAAGTATAAGTATAAGTAATTTAAGTAAAGTACGGTACCAATATGCATACAATATAGGGTATTCTGGACATAATAGGTACGACTGTACGTACAGTCGCTGTATTACCTACCCATTATTACTTTTATTGATTGTATAAAAACTATTTTATTGTATCATATAATTGACTGTTCAATGTTCAATAAGCTCAATCGTTCTCAACTTACACCTAATTGAGCACATACCGGAAAACGGTCACACAATATATTCGTCGACTGGTATACAGTACAGGGTGACTGCGGGGTCGTGCAGCAACAAAGTAACATAAGATTTGCCTATCGGTAGTAGGAATGATAAGCTGTAGATGAGAGCTCGCCAAGTCATATTTTTTTTAGGTACAAAAATAATTAAAATGTGTCCTATTTTGGTTCAGGGTCAGTTGGTCATCCTACACACGTTTCACAAATGCAACTGTCTTTTGACTTTGTCATAAAAATTGTTTATGTATGGCCTTTGATTTTGACACTTCTTACTCAGTCCTTTGATTAGTTTATTCGATCATGAATTTAATTCTAATTTTTAATTTTTTTATTTTTATTTTTTTTACATGAATTTTAAGGGGACCAAACATTCAGAATTAAGAAGGATAATTAATTTATTAAACTATGTAACGCATCGCTGTGATTAATTGAATACTAGTAATACCTAGCTGAAATCGCAATCATTTACCGAATTAGAAACAATGTAAGAGTCACTCACGACCCAAAAGTCTTCCTGTACAGGTAGTATTATTTATCTTTGGGTATAAGTACAATACCTACCTACCCAGAATATTTATCGATAACGCTACTGCGCAGTGGGTTATCAGAGGTATTTCTAAAGTCAAGTAATCAAGCATGAATAATGTCTGCTTTCATACAATTCTTGTCTTTGTGTCGCTCGAACTAGAATGGTATATCAATAAACCATGTGTTTGGCTCAAACGTAATGGAAATGACTAAGGCTGTTAAAACAAACCGCTGAGAGCGCGTGAAAATTACTTCGACACCCCCCTAATAATCATTATCATCATCTAGGATCACTAAATACTCAAAACATTTTGGAATAAGTAGATTAAAACCGCACAGCAGTAGGCGGAAACAAACTGCCGATGATGAAGATAATATTGATGATACATCTTCCTTTGAAAGAAGTGACCGATGCCCCCCACAAATTGAAATACGCACCTTTAGAAGCCTTGGCCGAGTCGCCATTAAACATGTCTTCGGTGGCCGCCCCCGGCGCCTTCTCTCTCGCTATCAAGGAGTAAGCCTGAGCCTCCTGCTTGATGTAGACAGTCATGAAGAAGCCCCCGCCCAGCCCCATGCTCTGCTGATTGAGGAGCCCGTTGCAGAACATGGCTGCGATGGCGGCGTCCACCGCTGAGCCGTTCTTTGTGAGGACTTCGCTGGGGGGAGAAATGTTTTTTTATTGATAGATAGATATACATATCGTCACGGCTTTTCCAATACGGGGTGGCAAGAGACCTTGTGCCCACTGGTAGCAAGTTATTCAATACTTCATTTGAGTGTTAATACATGGTTATTGTTGTAGCATCTGGATTTAAACCCGGATTGTGAAAATCACGCGTGAAACCCTCTAGGCCACGGAGTTCAGGTGATATATTTTTTTTAGGAATAAGTATACCTAAACCATTCTGATAAAACACTGATTAAGTTAGTAGGTACGGTCGCCTGCGCCTAAAAGTAACAAGCAGTATACCTATAAGCGAGATTCACTCGTTAATATGACCTGCCCGTATACTTTTAGACGCAGGCGACCGTTCATCCTAAAATGCTGTCTACAAGTCCATGTTAGTATTTAGACCATTTACTAATTAAGATAAGATAGGACTATGTGGATTTTAAAGGGTCTTTCTTCATCTCAACGGTATTTGCAGGTGTGCAGTCTTTGCAGGTCGTTAAGAATGAATAGTTTAGATTAGGTTAAAGAAGGCAGGAAATTAATGCAGTAGTTAGTTCTATAGAAATCTATCTTTATTTACATAATCATCAACGTGATTCAACTAGGTAGGTAACTAGGTCTTGGCAATATGAACAATTCACGGAATTGAAGTAGGTATCTTTTATCAACAGATATCTCATCAATTTTAGTTCAATAATTATTGTTGTTATCATCAATATTTTGCTCTATTTTTTTGTGCGATTGTTGTACCAATTTTGTCAATACATAGGTGTTTGTCGTACCTACCTAATTTATTTTTAAACTAAGCATGTCATGTTATTATTGCAACTCAGCTGTTGCATTTCATTATTTTCGTTAACTAAAATTCAGCTACGTATTGCCACCAAGTAGAAATAACAATTAAGTACCTTGTGTACGTTTCTTAATATGTGTATATTTCTTCAAGTCTTTGGCTAACATTGAGTTACCTATTCGAATGTTTGAATGTCCTGCTATGTAATGTCTACACAATCTAAAAATCTACAAGACCTATTTCTCAATATTTTTTAAATTTGAAATACTCCTTTACGGCAATTATGCTAAAAATACTCCTAAACTCGACGCGACTTGACTTATAAATGGGTAAGTACCCCTTATAAACTGATATGATAATAGCCACAAGGCCACCCACCCGGCCGACCACTAGCCAACGGCTGAGATTATCAAGGTTGTTTTTGTGTGTAAACAGACTTGTGTACATACACCTAACCGACAAACGACTACATACAAAAGTCAATAACAATGAGCCTAAGCAACTGCCAACGACCTCGCTGCTTCCTTTCCGCTTCATCGACTCAAGAAAAAACTCACAGCTAGGAATAAAACCATTTTTTTATTAATTGAACTTAAAAATATTACAGTAATAAACATATCTTCCTACCAACAAAACAATACAGGTAGATCAGACAGAATTTCAACGTAATACACTATCTAGTAACACAGCATGTTCGGGCTTTACAACAAGCCCAATTCGAGTTTGAGATCAGTTTATGGAACGATGTTAAAATTAGATTTTCCGCGCACCGATTTCCGTCGGTGCGGTGTCCTAGGCTCTTCGTAGCCTGCCTCGTGGCCGCCACCGCCGCCCGGCCTGGTGGCCGAGGTAGAAGCAGCTGTTCACTAGGTATCGCCGAGGGTGTTCCACTGATCTCCTTTCCGGAACGTCCGGAGCATACTCCGGGATCCGGGTTCTCTCGTTTAGCAATTCCGGGGTCCTTATACTCGCCATGGTTATTTTACATGTCGTGTTTATTGCTTCGTGACAGGTTTCTTGTTGTTCTCTGTGTTCTGCAGCTTGGTGAGGATCTTTCTAGAATGTCCGGACGGGTCGAAGTGGTTGGTGTGAGAGCTGGCCTCCTTCTTCGTGCGTTGCTTGCCGCTGTGTCCGGAGAAGATGTGCTTGTCGTGGTCAAAGTTGTAGTAGTCGTATTCGTCGAAGAAAGCCTCGGACATGTTGTCTTTGTTTATTATTTTGGTGATGTAACACGGTAGAGAGTCGATGCGACGCGTCTGGTGTCTGCGGTTGGAGTGTTTGGGTGCGCTGTGTGGAGTGGGTATTTATAGGTGCAGACGCGTCAGTGACCGCTGCGCGTCGATAGAGCGACGAGAGCCGCGATTGGTGGAATACCGGCGACCCGATTGTTATGAAACAAACACGTATGAAACTCGGTTTGTTGTTGTGAAGATCGTTCTTTGTGTGTGTGAGCTGATGATACCAAACGAATGTTATACACCTATGCTTTAATGTCATCATGCTGATTAATTTGAGCCACATGTGCTTGTCTCACCTCAACGGAATTCGATCGAGAAAATAATATCAACTCATTTAGACCCAAAGGGTTAATATTGGGTGGTATTTGAGTGGCAAGATCTGGAACTGAGGTTTTCATTTTAGGCTGATGATAACATGCAACTTTATTAGAGAAACAACGCAAGGCCGAGAGATATCCTAACCAGGCTCAATTCATTCATAGTATAGAATGAATTTCATAGGTACTATACGTTATTAAATCTTAATTATCATAGATGTGTGTCATCTTCATCTTCCTCTCACTTATGAATGGTATCATATCATCTAATCGGTGTCACGTGGTCCTATTATTGTGATACAAATTAAACAACACGAAAGATGTAAGTAATGCCATCTATCGTTGAATAGCTAAATTAGGAAAACTCGGAAAATTCTAGTGAAGCGGGTAAAATTTTCCTGATTATTTGAGGAATCCTGATGTATCTGCCGGGAACCAAATGCTTTATAATCAAAAGAATAGTTATACAAAAACTTTAGATACCATGTTAGATCTGAACAACGACCATAAAGATAGATTTTAAAGAGTTGATTATCCTCGTCTTGAGCATTTTACGAGAAGTAGTACAAGGATGCGGCTGAAACAACTTTACCATCCACCCCAGAAATTGCGGTGTCCACGGAAATGTGTCCAGTGACAACTGTGCCCACCTTTAGCCAGTGATTCAATAGGCTTGTGGCCAAGGTAATCCAATAAATCTTGGAACAAGTCTTAAGTAGAAGCATTATGTACAAAATGGCTTGACATTCTCACAATCGTATATTTCCAGCAGATATATTTTATGAAGTCAATTTTGTGCAAAAACAGACAGCATTTGATGGCACTTTTACTTGACGTCATTCTGTTGTTATTTCATAGAACTCAGGAACAAAAGTTCAGTTTTGACAGTTCATAAAAAGTATATATTTTGACTTGACAGGCCACAAGCCTATTACTTCATTTTACGTGGCAGCGGGCTAGCTAGTCCATACAGCTCTGGAGTAATAAAGGTTTCCTCGCGATGTTAGCCTCCAACTAACCTAACGGCTCCATTCATTCTTATCTCACTTACCTGCCAATCTGCGAGCACTGGGGGGCGTCCGTGCACACAGCCCCCCTCTGGAACATGTGCAGTTTGGACGGGGACGGGGGCGGAGCCCTGACCGGGTCTGGGGGCTCCACCCGCGGCCTGCGCCTCGACTCGGCGGCCCCGATGAAGAACCCGCACAGTGCAGACACCAGGACTAGTACTATCAGCAGACCAACGATCAGCTTGATCCGTGTTCTTGGTCTGGGGATGACGAAAAACCATTTTAAAATAAATTGTCTAATGAAGAGTGTACTTGTTTATTAGTTAATCTGATACTATACAGGGTGACATTTCAAATCAAATCAAATATGTTTTATTTCAAAAAATAATGTACAGCGAGAGGTTACAACAATTTAGTAACAAAGGAATTAACTAAATATTTTAAGGCTATACGTACATATAAATATAAGAACTTTTGTAGTATATTTAGGATGTGAGACGAGCTGGTATCCTAATTAGCTGACCATATTTTGGGGAATGATAGTACCCATCATTTTGAAGAACTTTCCTCAAGCAGGAATAAAAAAAATATTTCGTCCATTGCCCCGATCAACTGATTTCAAGTTACTACATTGGAAGACCCAAATTTTTTTTCGTTTGCGACCATGTTCCTTGGGGCTTCAAAATGATGGGTAGATACCTCTACCGACCGACCTACGAGTACCTACCCCAAAATATGGTCAGCTAATTAAATGTCACCCTGTATAGGATACTATAATTATTATAGTACGTACTGAAACTGTAATACTTCCGTTATTTTCGGAATATGTTTCATCTCTAAACATTGATAACTATTTTTATACATTTCGTGAAAAATCATCGCTGATCTAGGTGGAGAACAAAAGATGCTGCAGCGAGAGGGTTAAAATATATACGTAGGTAATTGATATTATCTTACGAGTTCGAGTTAGCTTTTCATTCTTTCTACCGACTAATATTTCGTATATCTAACTTGATAAAAATTTGCCTTGCAGCATTATCTCTTCTGTGCTTGCAGGTGTTACTGCTAACGCCATCTAGAATTGTGTAGGTAGCTCACGAAGCGTCACGATGTAGGTACTTTTATGAAAATAGGAAATTATACGTAGATATGAATTATGTTGTGTAATTATGTAATATTAGAACAACAGTAGGTACCTATCATACAGACCTACAGACCAAAGGACATTTTCTTTTGTAAATACGTAGTCAAAGCTTTTACAATTTAATAATTTATCATTAAAGTTGTGTTCCAGCAAATGATGTAGATACTTACTTCCCCCGATACGTGTAATGTAAACCTACATTTCCGTGGAATCTAGTGATTCGCGTGAGAGGCGAAACTAATAGTGATTCCTGGTACTCGTCCACGTAGGTGCTGATGAAGTTCCTTCTGTGCAGGCCACTTCGCAACGAGACTTTCATAGCTGCCTGTTTCCTACTTAATGACAATTGGACGAATTTTAAGTCGACTGAGACACAACAACATAACCTCAAACGCACTGAAACTCGGAAATCTGTAAGATTTCTGGCACTTCCAAATTAGAATAGTACTTTATAGTTGTGTGTGGCTTCTGTTTGTAAAATGCTATCTTTTGGAAACAGATTTTTAGTAGCAGAGACTGAGACGTGTTGCAATACGACTTAGTTACTGCAGGCTGTAGGCTGTACGTGTCGGTGTGCAGTTGCTTGTTACCTACATGTGTGTGGGTAGCGGGAAAATCGATACCAAACAGCTGAGTGGCAAGCTGAACACTGAAACCTTACAGTCTCCTAATAGTTGACTAGATGGCGCTTTAGGAAGTATCCCACAGACTATCCTTTACTGAAGAAAGTAATTTTAAATTCTTTGATTTTTGATTTGGCTCGCCTTTAAAATCTAGAAGGAAAATATTAGTTACTCACCACCACACTTTGCTAATGACTTTAGACAGGCGTTGTTATGTTTGGTAAATATACCTAGAAATAAATCTAAATGCTACATAATCAGAATTTAGTTCCCATAGTCAAGATCTTAAAAATATATACCTACTGTAGACTCCACAACAAATAATAACCGGCCAAGTGCGAGTCGGACTCGCGCACGAAGGGTTCCGTGCCATTATCTATAAAAAACCGCAAAAAAATGTATGGGAGCCCCCTCTAAATATTAATTAATTTTTAATTTAATTATTTATTTTTTAAGTAAATAATATACTCAATATATTGTGAACATTTTAAGCGTCTACCTGCTACCATTATCAATATCGAGCAAAAATGAGCAAAAAAATCACGTTTGTTGTATGGGAGCCCCCCTTAATATTAAATTTCTTTTGATTTTTAGTATTTGTTGTTATAGTGGCAACAGAAATACATCATCTGTGAAAATTTCAACTGTCTAGCTACCACGGTTCATGAGATACAGCCTGGTAACAGACGGACGGACGGACGGACAGACGGACAGCGAAGTCTCAGTAATAGGGTTCCGTTTGGCACCCTTCGGGTACGGAACCCTAAAAATTAGGTGTACGGTGTACCCTACGTAACGTATCTAATAGTCGAAGACCTAATCAATGTTAATGACAACATTATGGCTATAACACGGGATACATAAACCCATATCTAATTATGCTTGACCAAATTATTAGCTCGAAGATGAATAGTTGCACTTTAATCTTACTTGCTTATCATAGTATGTTCATCAGTTATGTAAATCCAAATTAACGCTAACTGTATCGTTTGTACTGTTTTCCGACAACAGGTGAGGTGTGGCTTTCCGTCCTAATGCAATTGCAAATAAGCCACGGCACGGATGTACTTAAAAGTAGTCAAAGTTAAACCTATCACTAAATACTAATGAAGGGTACGTACGTATAGTGTGACGTGTGACCAAGAAGGGTAAGTACCACTAAAATTAAAATGTTATGGGACACAATTCTGGAAAACTGGCAGTATTTTATCAAGCAGTACCTTCCATTTCCGGTTTCCGGTATGTTGATGGAGACATGTCTGCTTCTCTTCCTCTGTCTCTTTTGTTTATTACTTCCTCTTACTCCACCCTCCCCCAAAAGTTCTCTATCACACATTTTCACACACTTTTTTACAATAACTTCGCGAGTGCTAATTTAAATGAGGTTAACGACTGAGTCATTGAAAATATCAGAACATAACTATTTTAACATGGCTATTTTACAAATTATCAGCGCAAAACCCGTAAAACTGACAGCTCCAAAGCAAGCCTACTAAACTAATACGACCTTGCTTGACACACACAAAGTCTATTTTTTTATGCTCGCGTCACTTTTTGTTAAAACAAGATGAATATTGCTGATAATATTATTAGCACGTATCAAGTACCTATTTATATGCCTCGGTCACCTATGGATGGTTTAGGGTACTGTAGAGATAGTTTAGAATGGAATATTAATAGCTGAAAAGTAGATAAATGTGACATTAAATTACGAATAAGAATTTTAAGAAGTTTGTGTTTGAATAAGAATTTTGAATATGAAAAGTTAGTATATATTATTAGGTTAAATTACAGAATATATATAAATTAGGTAATATATTTCTAATCTACCTTACCAACAAATTAAACTAAACAGGTGGAGTAGTGACACGTATTGGGTATATATCTTTGTGCGGGTGACCAAAAGAAGGCAAAATAAATGTGGAGCAGACTGTCATTTGATCATAACGGGATATATCCTGGATTCAATTGAAACATTATACAAATAGTTAGGTTACGCCGAAAACAACTGAGTGCGATTCGCAACCCTGCGTGATCGGCATAGTGTATGAACGCTCGTATCATACGATAAGTTTCAATTTCGCATGCGAGTTTATGCAGTAGCATAGACAAATATTTTTTTGCACCTAAACTTGACTTGTTCGGGAGTGAACCTTCTGTACGTAGTAGTAGTACTATTAGTTAGGTTGTTAGTTTCAACGTCAAGTCAAAATCAAAGCGACTTTGCAAATATGCTTACAGCATAATATATCTTCTGCGAAATGTATGACACGCAGAGGACACGCAGCATCAAGTCAAGGTTGTCTAGATTTTTATTTTATTTCGTGCTGATCTTTCCATCCTCAGATAGAGTTTATCTGAGAATGGAAGATCGGCACTTAGTCAACTTACTTTGTCTATCAAGATGAGAGGGATGGAGATTTTGTTTATTACCTTCCTACTCTAAACAAAATCTTCCAGTGATTCTAAATTCTTCCAGTGATTCTAGCATGTTTTGCCTCTGTCTTCCAGACCAGTCATACTAGTACTAGAATCGCTAGTTTTTCCAAAAACAAATGCCTAATGTACATATGTCAAACAGGTAGTCACCTAATAACCTGAATTTTTAGACAGATCCAGGTGTTTGTGATCATCTGATCATTGATCAATCTTGTCTGGCACTCGACCGATTGCTTACACGTTACACGCGTTATGGTTCGCCATGTCTTCATTCTTATAGTAGAAAAGTATTTCTACCATGTACAAGATCGAGATTTTTAGTCAAAGCAAAAAAAAAACTATAATTCATGAGCTAATCCGTCTGAGTCTAGACTTTCATGTTACCTACCTACTGAATTCCCTAGCGAATCCGGTGCCGACCATACTCCAGAGATATTTTTTATCAGTACCTACTAGTGATGGGACTCGAGTCACATTTGATTCGAATGATTCCAGTATGACGATCAAAACTCGATTCGAATGATGATTCGAATCGTTGAAGAGTTAATTTGCATTGTCGAATTGATTCGAATCCAATCTGATCAATCCAGATTGGATCATTGCACGAAAACCTTACATTATCTACAGATAAGACAAAGATTCGTTGAAGTTCCGTTGTGTTTTGCGTGGTAAACTCCGTCCGTAGTTTTTTTAGAAAGTGGGTAGATTGAGTTTTGTTGATAATGATTAGTAGATCTATCTATTCGTATTGATCCGAATCATTATTGAATTCGTATTGATTCGAATCATCGTATCGTATCGTAATCATGATTCGAATTTTTGCCGGCTGATTCGTCGAATATTCATTTTAGATACGAGTCCCATCACTAGTACGGGCGGAGACGTTCCCTGTTTCTACTTAGTCGGGTCGGGATATGTCAGAGGCTGTATTAGGGAAACTTGGATGAGGTCCAAAAAATGAAATCACTGAAAAGAAATATCAACGGTTGTGGAATATTTATTCATCAATATAATAGTGACTGTTCAACTGTTGCCACCAATTATTACGTACCTGCGGCGCTAATGATCAAATGAGTCAAGAGTTCTTGTGAAATTACAGAAAACCTGTCAACCATCGTCGTCGATTAAAAATAATTGTAAGGTAAATATAGCCTGAAAAGATATGAAAAACAAGAAACTTGTGCGACTTTATGTGACATAATTATCATGATCAAACTTCCACGTACTCGGGCTACCTACCATGAGGCACGCCACTCACCTCGGTCGCGCATTTTGACATAATTTAATGTCAAAATAAATGCTCGCGACTACTCGCATTTTGTTCCTCAGATCATCACTAATCTGTAAATCCAAGGCTTATAAAAATCTATCCAGTCCAGAGCAAAACAGTATTTTGTTTTGAATATTTTCATTGGAAAAATTGTACTAATCAACTATGAAACAGTTAGTGCCTCCAATTATTAATTATAATAGACAGTCTGTTTCGTAAACTTTTAATTAAATATTATTAAGGATATATTTCATGAAATGGCCAGCCATATAATGACATGGCCATTTCGACGATATGTCTACGACATATACACCAGACACATACAAAACTACTGGTCCCAAACTCCAAACCTTGGTCCCTGTGAGCTCTGATCTGATACAATCTAAATGTCCTACGGGATTCGAACCTGGAACCTCTAGTTTATGAGGCAGAACGTCGACCGCTATGCCAACAAAGTCGTCGTCATCATCATCATCGGCCAGCCAGGGAACACTTCTCTCCTCATGTAGACTATTAGACACCATTAAATCAGCGCTGTGCAGGGAGCACTTATCCAGTGGAGAGCGCATAGATACATTTTCCTTTGAAACACAAGACACAATTCACCAATTTACGGGCGGCGCGGGGGACGAGGTAAGAGAGCTGTGACTGGTGCGAAACTGTCTGGCGGCCCGTCATCGTACATAGGTTGCGTATGCGAACGTTTGTTGAATACAACAAACGTTTGGCGAGCTGCATTCCCACGCAGGCGAAGACAATTGGATAGTCTCTGGCGCTGTGCAACCAGCGTCCATTATTTCCGGACTATCCTCGATATGTCACGCACAAGCCATTTCGCCGACCGAACAGAAACTTTAGATTAGTTAAATTGATTGATTGCAGTTCGTTAAATGTAATAAGTACAGTCAGCATTATATAGGAGCTCGTACGACTCAAATAGATCTACAGGGTATCTCATTAAATCGGTCAGTATGGGAAAGTCTGACACTATAAGACATATACGATGATCTGTTCTTAGGAACCCTGTCATCGATTTTAATAAGAAGAAAAACTGCATTCTTACATTTAAAAAAAACCTGTACTCAGCTCGGGAATCGAACCCGGTTGTTTTGAAGAAAATAAACTTACACTTTAATTTATGTCGGATATTGGTACCAATGTAGTGCACGGGAGCAATTTCTGTCATTTTTAAAGTAAGCTGCCAATAATTCCCACTGCTCGTGTTTATAAAATTAAAGTACATGAAAACAATGCATTTTATTAATTTTAGACATCATGTTTCGTAGAGCCATTTACTGCAATCGATATCTAAATAGAAGTAGTGCAAGTTTTTTTTTTTTTTCAAAAAAACCGTGCTCGATTCCCGAGCTGAGATTACCAGAAATAACAAAACCAAAAAACATTTTAACACAGAGGATGTTGATGCCGCCTAATACTGGCAATTTTTTGTATATAGATAGGTATTTCTGGTTGCTTGAAAAGTAGATTTTAATCATCTTGCGTGCTCACATATATATCTATCTCATGCTGAATGTACGACTTGGCGGCTTGGCTTGCTCACTCTAACACGAATTGGCTGATTGATTCGTCTATTGAGCAGAACGCATACCTAAATACAGAGTGTTCCATAGCTCGAGGTTCTCTATCTGTAATATTTTAGATACATACTTACCGTCGACGACGAGGTGGCATAGCCTGTACACCCTGTTTTATATTCTTTAGCCAGCTATCCTTTGGCCGTCGAGACCAGCGGGGTTTGCAGAGCAGGAAGAGCCTTCATCAGGGATAAGGGCGTGGGTTGAGGGCCCAAGCATTTGACCACTACCCCAAGTATTTCCTGTTCCTGAACTTCCTGAAGATGTCACTCGCCGTGCAGGGCGGAAGCTGCCAGGAAACATTTGGTCTGGGCGTTTCTTGGGGCGGTTAATTTGTGAAATTGATATTTAGTTTTTTTGATTTATTATTTAGTTATGGCATGACGGAGGGTTTGATGAGAAGCGGATTTTTGAAATTGAATTAGGTACAACATCGTCAGACAGAATATCTACTGTTTTCGTCTCAGAACAATAATTTTCGTCGTGTCGTCATTTTAAATAATTTAATCTGTGCCACAGACTATATAGGGATACTAAATCTGTGCAAGCACAGAGAAAGTAAACTTTTCCTTTTTATTAGGGTACCGTACCCGAAGGGTGCCAAACGGGACCCTATTACTGAGACTTCGCTGTCCGTCTGTCCGTCCGTCCGTCCGTCCGTCCGTCCTGTCTGTCACCGGGTCCGTCTGCACGAACCGTAATAGCTAGAAAGCTGAAATTTTCACAGAATGTGTATATCTGTTGCCGCACCAACCACAAATACTGAAATACGAGAGATATTGCAAATTAAAGGGGGCCCCGATACAAGAGACGTGTTTAGATACACTTACGCATTTCAAAATGGAGATCTTGACTGAAACTGTTTATTTATTGTCATAGCAACCATGTCATAGACACTTAAACTAAACATTTAAATATGATAGCATATTTCGCGTCAACCCACATGGTTGTGGTTAGCCGGTGCGGTATGATGTAGACTCTCAATCCGGAGGTCGTCGGTTCAAATCTCGTGAATAAACTTTTTAAATTTTCTTTTTGTTTATTTTTTTATTGTTTTGAGTGCTTTTGATTTGTTGTACGATGGTACGGTACCCTTCGTGTGCGATACCGACCCGCACTTAACCGATTATTTCAAATACCTACTTATTTTACCGCTTTCCAAACGATCGGCGGCGGTGACAGGTGTATCTGCGGCGGTGACAGGTGGAACGTGGAACTGACGATTTTTGACAGGATCATTGCATGAGGATGCGTAGGAAATACAAATGTCAGACTGTTTATATGGGGATTGAAAAATCGCCCCTTAGTCTTTTACCAAGGGATTTACTTTTGAGACACCCTATTTTAATTTAAGTCTTGAGAGAGATGATTGCGTGTTTTGGTTAATCACAGTCTCGATTCAGTCATAGATCACAGATAATAATAAATGCGCATGCGCACAGTCAGTTGATAGCGGTCGCTAGTGTTAGTGTCATAGTAATCTTCATAATAGCGACATAGTATAGTATGTATTCTCTTTGATGGCGGATGACAAGTCCGTAGTACCAATTTTTCCCACCTGAACAGCGAAGTTGGTGGCTCACCTTACTACAACTACCCCCGACCAAGCTAAGTTAGCACCTCGCGGGCAGGGCTAGGAGGTCGTGTTGCCGATGTGTCGTTGCCGGCAATATTGCCTTCGTCCGGCAATATTGCCATATAATGTATGGGGAAAATATTGCCCCATACAGTATTTTCCACAAATGGCATATTTCCGGCAACATCTGTAGCGCCGCATCGCGCAATTAGCAACCGAAACAAACAAGAAGAAGAAAAGATTGAGGCAGGTTTTTCGAGGCCCCCATCAGGATGGCGATGGGTGCCCGATATGCTATCGCTTTAGGGCATTGGATATTTGCTATGCTAACATTGATTAAACATCGTACACATACAAACCTGGCCCAGCAATGTCTCGCGGTGGCTGCCCCCGCATCCGTCACTGTCATGCTCCGTATCGTCATTATAGATTTCTGTGAAACAAAAGTGAAATACTATTTTTCCTCGAATGTTTAAAGATGGCTTGTATGACTATCTGTGTATAACACAGAAGTCGGATATTATGAGAAATATGATTGAACGATTTTATACAAAAACCTGTGCGACAATAGGTAGATATTCATAACATGGCTCAGAAAAACCCACGTCTCCAGTGACCTTTGTTATTCTGAGGAACTTTATATTATGCTTTAGCTAATGATGTTAGGTCATCTGTTACGTAGCTTATTCTATTATAAAATGCAATTTGTATAGGTATTTACAATTTACCCGAGAACTAAATAAGAACATACCTGTAAATCTTCTCAATCTTTTCATCATTGGGTAATTTTGCCCAATTAGCGGCCATTCTCACTGACGAAGGGGATCAGTTCAGGTATCTAACCTAAACACTATTATTCTATCCGGATCGAAGAACCTTTTCAAGCGCTTTTGTGCTGAGTTAGGGCATTGTTAGGGCGTATTCAGGTAGAACGCTGGCTACCAGCTCCGACTGCCAGCGCCTATCGGCGGCGGCGCCCCGGTCCACGCAGGTAGGTAGTCGGCGGCGGCGCAGACAGTCTATACTTTGTGCCGATTATCTCTTCTGTGCCGAACCAGCGGCGACCAGCGCCGATACGCGCTGACCTGCGCTGGTGGGCTAGTTTGTATCTTGCGTGCGTCAGCTTCTACCTGCTTTCTTTAGGTAGCTGTTGCCTGCGCCGATAAGCGCTGGAAGCCAGCGCTGGTAGCCAGCGTTCTACCTAAATACCCCCCAAGATACAAGCAATTTACCTACCTACCTCTACCTAGGACATACATTTTGTTCACCATAAAATACCCGACACTGGAGATAATAATTGAAACAAAAAGTAAACTTTAGAAAAAACCAACTTCCACAAACCCTATTTGATTAGATTGAGTTTAATACAAACTGTAACCCCTTGTCCCCCCCCCCCCCCTTGGGGAATTAATTTTGTCAATCTCATATCAGTGCTACGCTACGCTACTAAGGAACCCCTGTACAAAGTTTCATGGCTCTAGGTCCACCGGTTTAGGCTATGCGTTGCCTGCCCGTCAGCCACGCATTGTATTTGTACCTAGTATTGAGCAGATCTGGTGGCCATATGTGGTCTTCATCAGCAGTTCCGCATCACAATATTATGCTTACCATGTGCATTTGCACGAGTTATTATGAAAAACACAAAAATCACTATAGGTCTGCCTATAATATTTGAAGAGTTCCCTCGATTTCTCCAGGATCTCATCATCAGATCCTGACCTGGTGTCAATGGGACCACCCTTGAGGTATTACCTATACGCCGAAAAAAGATTTGTTCAAATCGGTTCATAATTGGCGGAGTTATCGCGTAACAAACATAGAAAAAAAACATACGGGTCGAATTGAGAACCTCCTCCTTTTTTTGAAGTCGGTTGAAAGTAGGTACTTACCTATTAAATATACCTACAATATTTTATCTACCTACATGCTTATAATTTCTAATGTAAATTCTGTCATCTTCCTGTTCCACTAATAGCGGGTTTTACCTAAACATCGCCTTCAACATACTTATCTTATATCTATCTCAGTACTGGGAATTTTATTAATTTTATGCCATACCTACAAAATAATAGAAAACTGCACTACATTAAGACATTGTTGAGTTGAGATAGGTTCGGTGTAGGTGGGGCATCTCATTAGAATGGCTGACGTAGATGCAACTTATCACGCGCCGGTAACGAGTACGAAATTAAGGAAAGAGGTTTAAACATTTTTGTATGGTGCCTGGGATACTGGTAGGTACTTGCAATGTATACCTTAGCTAAAATTTCGCTTTTTCGTATACATATTCAGACTGAATTATCTCAGAAAATATGTTGGTTTTAGTTAGAAAATACAGGTTTCCTCACGTGGTACAATCATCGTATGCAAATAAACGTAAAACTTACTTATCTTATCAGCTCAAGACCAGCGCTGGGACGCCGGTTGGTTGTGTAACTAATTAAATCACAACAATGTTGCAGCCACTCTAATAGGTAGTGCACGTTTCTCTTATAAACTTCAAAATCACAGTCACTTTCACAATTAAACATAAACTTAAAACAGCAAATCACGTCAGATCCTGGTATACTATCTCAACCATGATCGATGATTGGCTCCAAAAAAGTTCCAAAGTTTTTTTATTTTCTGACGTTATTGAGTCGAGGCATTGAATGTACTCGCGGGAATCCTGAGCAATGGATCAGTGAACACTGTTTGCTGTTGGGCTGCGCTTGCGCTCGCGACCACGACTGCTCAATCAAACGAAACGGCCGATCTCGTATAGGCACGAACAATGGCATGCTGTTACGACGAGGGACAGGCAGACGGGCAACTTGTTTTTATAACTAACCTGACCTTAACCTGTTCGTCATCAAGGCATCCATGCCCTTTCACAGAGCAATGCTTATGTAATTTTGTGGTTTTTGTATTGCAAGATTTTGCTCGCTGGAGAAACTCACGCGAAACACCCCCTTGGGCTGCAGCCCAGACTGGAGTATCTACATTGCATTTTGCAGACTATATTTTTCTGATACTGGTAGTCTGGAAAACGCAATGTACCTAGGTAGGTACCTACCGGGTATCGAACATAGTAGGTATCGGGTATCGCTACAAACCAATATCTGTCAATCAACGTAGTACCTACCTACCTACCTACTATCTCGGATGCCAACTATTTTTAACCGACTTCCCAAAGGAGGAGGTTTACAATTCGTCCGTATGTTTGTTTCTTTTTTTTTTTTTTATGTCTACACCCCGATAGCGCCTAAACGGATGAACCGATTTGGAAAATTATTTTTTTGTTTGAAAGGGTTTACCATCCCATTGGTCCCATTGACACCAGGTCAGGATCTGATGATGGGATCCTGGAGAAATCGAGGGAACTCTTCAAATATTATAGGCAGACCTATAGTGATTTTTGTGTTTTTCATAATAACTCGTGCAAATGCACATGGTAAGCATAATATTGTGATGCGGAACTGCTGATGAAGACCACATATGGCCACCAGATCTGCTCAATACTAGGTACAAATACAATGCATGGCTGACGGGCAGGCAACGTATAGCCTAAACCGGTGGACCTAGAGCCATGAAACTTTGTACAGGGGTTCCTTAGTAGCGTGGGGTAGCACTGATATGGGATTTGACAAAATTAATTCCCCAAGGGGGGGGGGGGGGGGATAAGAGGTTACAGTTTGTATTAAACTCGATCTAATCAAATAGGGTTTGTGGAAGTCGGTTTTTTCTAAAGTTTACTTTTTGTTTCAATTATCGTCATTCGATATTAGTGTGACGCATATATTATACAGGGTGACATTAAATTAGCTGACCATATTTTGGGGAATGAACAACATTATGAACAACTTTTCCCAAGAAACTTACAGTCGCAAATGAAAAAATTTTTTGGGTCTCCCGTAGTAACTTGAAATCCGCTGATCGGGGCAATGTACTGGGGGGAGGAAAAATTTTTTTCATTGAGACTAAGGTAGTTGCAGCATTGAGAGTAAGGTATGTTTCTTGGGAAAATAATGATGGATACTATCTTTCCCCAAAATAAGGTCAGCTAATTTAATGTCACCCTGTATATACTATGTATACACCTTGTCTAGCACGCTGGGTAGCGTAAGGACAATCCAGTCCTTGGAACAATATTGACATTAAAATTATAAAAAAAAAAAAAATGTCATTAAAATTATTTTGACAGTGGGTACCAAGACGTCAATGAATGTCTAATTTTTGACGTTGGTACCCACTGTCAAACTAATTTTATTGTATTTTTTTTTTTTTTACAAAAAAAATAAAAAAAATGGCTGCAGCCAGGCGGCTAGTATGCAATGATTCTCAATGTACTATGATGAGATGATGATATATTACTACATCTACTTATAGCGGCCTATCATGTGGAGGGGTCAATCAACTTTTATTTGTCCAGTGGCAACCTAACCGTGTCCCTGATCGATAAAATGATTTTTGTTAATAAAAGCATGGGTTTTAATTATGTTTGTTGCATAAACAATTTAATTTTCTAATCATATCCATTCACATATTTTGAAAATGAATGCTATTTATCTGTTTTTCACTCGTTGTCCGAAAGACGTGTAAGCTAGTTTCGATAGTATCACAGTGTGTCCCCAAGCAGCAGTGCACTCCGAAATAATGATACTACGAAAAAAAGTACCATGGAACAGTTAAAAGCTGTTTTGCAAAATCATTTGTATGCATGTATAATTGTCAACAAAACATGCCGATTACTGAATTGGTCTAACCAATTTTTTTTTTTTTACATTATACTTCTGTCCCTATAAAAATGCACACGAGGCAAGTCCCTCGGACAACGGCACATTAGTTATGAAACTGAAGTGTAGATGGCGTGAAAGTATACCGAATAACTAGTCCGACTTTCTGGCTAATAGAAACGCTTAGCCGCCATTTTTATTTTACCTAAGCCGCGGCGCAAGTTGTCCGAGAACTATGTGACAGAGTGGGTGGCTTTATTGTCGGTCCCCCGGACCACCGTCAGATAAACGTAATTCACAAATATTTTATTAAAAATTATATTGCACTAGTTGTAGTTTTATCTCTATTTTACTGTGAAGGTGAACCAAAATACAAAATCTCATTAGTATTTAATAGGCGGCTCAAAATTTCCGAAAATTCTCTTGGACAACCAGTCACTTGGACAACGAAATGGTTGTCCATAGGACATTTTGGTTGTCTCTAGGACAAAATTATTATGATCGCAGTTTTTGTAACATTTCATTCAGTAATTTATGTAGTTTTAAGTGCTTTTTGTTTTTAATTTTAGAGAATGGGTTTGACTGAGAAAGAAAAATCGAGATACATTAAAGAAGACTGAAATCAAACCCAGAAAAACTGGAAGAGAAAGAAAAGAGAAAGCCATCATAAAAACAAAATGTTGATATCATGTTTGCAGCCAGAAGATCAAATAAATTCTAGAATTATTTGGAAATTACGAAAATAAGAACAGACAAAAAGACAAAAAAGAGTTCAAGATATACTTAATAACACACCTCCAAGTTCTCCATAGATTTTGCAGTAAATCGATGTACTTGAAGAACAAAATGTACCCACTCCTCCTGCGTGTCCTAATGCATCTTTGAACGGAAACAAAGAAAGAGGAAGAAAGAAAATACGAAGAGACAGAACATAAATATATAAAGAACATTTAAAATTACAAAAAGAAGCAGAAGAAATGCAAAAAATATAAGAAGGGAGCTCAGTGCAAGGAAAAGAAATTACGTAAAATGAAAGAAAAAGGACATAAAACAGAAGATGGGGAAATCCAACATAAATATAAATTAACCAGTGCCATTCAAGAAAAATACAAGAAAATGAAAGCTCGAAGGGGAAAACACCTATTAAAAAGTATATTCAAGAACATAGAAGCGTCGCAAAAGAATAAAATGATTAAAGAAAGTTTGGGTATAGAAGGAAAAATGAGAACAACAAGAAATGCGCGGAATGGTAACACAGAGCTCACAATGAAAATAAAAAGATTTTTCATAAGGGATGATGTATCAAGAAATACTGCCGGTAAAAAATAAACTGTATGAAAAGAACGAGAAAAGGTAGAAAAGCGCTTTCTTTTGGATTCGATGAAAAATCTGTTCAAAGTTTTCAAACCGGAAAATCCGGGTGTTAAATGTTCCTATTTCAGTTTCACCAAACATCGACCATTCTATGTAGTCAGACCAACAGAGATGATGATAGATGGAGGGCAAATGTGCTTTTGTAAGACACATACGAATGCGGAAGCTAAGACAAGAGTACTAAAACAGAAAGGAGTAATTAATGCGACAGATATAAGTACACCGATTCTGGAAACCGTTTGTGACAGCAATAAAATAGATTGCATGTATGGGATTTGTGTCCAGTGTCAATACAGAGTGATAAAAATAAACCAACACAAAGTACAAGGCAAAATACAATGGTGTGAATGGGTGACAGAAGAGGAAACCTACATCAAAGAAAGGAAAAAGATAAAAGCTGTAAAGAATGTTAAAAGAAACTGAAAGAAAACTGTCCAAAACTTGATAGAAGAAGAACTGAAAATATTGAAAACTCAGTATAGGAACTTTCGGCAAAGTGTCGATGAGATAACTGAAACGAAACAGTGATATTATAGGATTTAACGTCGTAACCTTTCCTTTGGACAACCAAATATTTCCACTGGACAACCAAGTTGTCCCCAAATCGAAACACATATTGTTATTAGTTTTTCGTATTAAATTATAGAATAAACCGCTGAACTTTTATAGATGATTTGATAGTACAATATAAAAGAATTTAGCTCGTGGTGTTTTGTTGAACAATTATTATTATTTCTTGTTTTATTGAAAAGTTTCGTTGCGGGAATGACAATCGTTGTTCAGGAGACAATGTAAACAGAAATATATCATAAAATAGTAGTCATATCATTCATATTTGTATAAAAAAATATAGTGAACTATAAAATTGACAAACACATAAGGGTAGTTTTAATATTAAATGATATTTACATTGAATAAAAAATCTATTGAGTTAGTGGTCCAGGGGACAGATTTAACCAAGTTCGTGGGATTTCTTCGCTATAACTTTCTAAATCCTAAGAAAAGTGCTCTGCCCTTTTTAGAATCGTTATGTTTATTAAATAATCTATATAATAAAATAATTAAATTGAAGAAACAAACATAAGACATGAAAAACAAAAAATTTCAAGATCGGACATTTAAAAGTTGATTGACCCGGAGCTTACTTATACACAATAGGAGATTGTACGTATTCAAATATTCTTTATCTCTATATTCATTTAATTTTTCACATCTGTAACACAATAACTTTAATGACTAGAATAACAGTTTGTTATTTTTTTACAACACATAAGTTATAGGTTATAGGTATCCTTTCTTGACTATGCTTATTGTTAGTACGATGAAGTAAAATGACAGTTCCGATGTTACCGCTTTTTGTTAGAAATAAATAGTGATGTGGTCAAGAATGATTTAGTTCATTCTATTGTCTCAATATACAAGAATGATAGTGATGGAAATGTTAAGATAGCTTAACGATTTAGGCTGGATTTTACAAAAAGTTATGCGAAAATAACTATCCCGGGGATATTTTGTATGACAATGACAGTTCAAACTGAGGTCATTCTATATAATTGAAACAAAAAGTAAACTTTAGAAAAAACCGACTTCCACAAACCCTATTTGATTAGATTGAGTTTAATACTAACTGTAACCCCTTATCCCCCCCCCCTTGGGGAATTAATTTTGTCAAATCCTATATCAGTGCTACCCCACGCGACTAAGGAACCCCTGTACAAAGTTTCATGGCTCTAGGTCCACCGGTTTAGGCTATGCGTTGTCTGCCCGTCAGCCACGCATTGTATTTGTACCTAGTATTGAGCAGATCTGGTGGCCATATGTGGTCTTCATCAGCAGTTGCAGTTGCACGAGTTATTATGAAAAACACAAAAATCACTATAGGTCTGCCTATAATATTTGAAGAGTTCTCTCGATTTCTCCAGGATCCCATCATCAGATCCTGACCTGGTGTCAATGGGACCACCCTTGAGGTATTACCTATACGCCGAAAAAAGATTTGTTCAAATCGGTTCATAATTGGCGGAGTTATCGCGTAACAAACATAGAAAAAAAAAACATACGGGTCGAATTGAGAACCTCCTCCTTTTTTTGAAGTCGGTTGAAAAAGTAGATGACACTCTCGAGTAAAAAGTTACTCCTCGTTGGTAAAATTCGATCCTAATGGTCTAAGTAGGTACCTATAGCTTGATCAAATTGAAATGACTCGCAACACTTTTTTATTATTTAAGTAAGAAAAATTAAGCATTTGCAATCAAGTTTGCAATAGAATAACTCACAAAAAGTGGGCACAATTTGCTTCTGCCACTTCAAATGGGAAAAAGCATAAGGCTTTCTAATGTCATCTTAAATTTTGACAAATATTTATTACAAACTAGCTGACCCGGCAGACTTCGTACTGCCTCAATTTAATATGAACTTTATTGAATAGCAATAAAGTTCAAATTGACTCTAGAAAACGTTTGTATGGGAAATAGAAAAGGGCTGTTTTTAGGGTTTTCCCGGAAACTATTCAATTTTTTCTCGCCTTTTAAACCTTCCCTAGACCTCCACAAATATTTCAAGACTAAGATAAGATAAATCCGTTCAGCCGTTCTCGAGTTTTAGTGAGACTAACGAACAGCAATTCATTTTTATATATATAGATAAAATAAAAACACTATAAAAAATCACTATTCATTGAAAAAATCACTCTATTCAAAATATATGTACAGCTTTTCATTCTATTAAGAATGAATGAGAACATCACTATAAAACTAACATGGCAACATTATTTCAAGAAGTGACGTTAGATGTTGTCAGTTTACTTCGTCGTACCTACTAACAATAAAGTTAATGTTATCGTTAGAGTGCGCAAATCAGCTAGAGTGCACATTGACTAGGTAATGCGCACATTGGCAGTCCGATATGTGCGCAAAATTGTTTCATTTCTCCCTTTAACTAGGTAACGGTTCACGGTAACTGGGTAACGTGCACAATAATGACCAAGCATACGGTAAAGTGCATGAAGTAGATTCTTACTTGAATAAAACGTCGGAATTAAAATGATTTATGTGATAATTCTCGATTATTATTAATATTTCACTCTGTCTTTGATTAACGTAATAAATGCAGAAACCAACTTCTAAACACTTACTAAAACACTTTTGGCTAGAGTAGGTTATTGTGGCAAAGTTTCAGTTGGGTTAGGTCAGGTAGGAACTTAGAAGAAGCAAAATCGGAGCGAGCGGAGCGGAGCGGAGCGGAGTGCAGCGAAGCATATGCAAATAGAACAGAACAAAAGTGTTTTTCTCATCGTCTTGTGCACTTTAAAAATTTTAAGTAAAATTGCGCACTTTAACGGGTCGTACCAGGTAATGTGCACAATACCTAGTTATTGTGCACATTAGAGGTTGCGCACTCTAACGGTAACATAAATACTAAACATTTATAGAACTGGTGATCTCATCTCTACATATGTATACCTAAAGGGTGTAACAGAACCGGTTTAGCCAAATAGATTTAAATAAGCATCGCGCACATTAGGCCGGGCCGCAGCGCGCCGCCGCGCCGCCGGGTCGCAGCGCACTATCGCACACTGTCGTCGTCTCGGGGCGCAACGGGCCGCATGATTTTGTATGGCGATGCGACCCGCCCCGCCCCGGCGGCGCGGCGGCGGCGGTGCACGCTGCGGTCCGTCTTAATGTGCGTGGTCCTTTAATATTAAGCAGAGTTTGACGGAAAACAAGAAAAAGGTTAACACTTCAACATTTTAGAAGTGCATCAAATTCGATAAGATGCAGAAAAAAATGCATAATTTAAAATGTAAAGGCGCGTTCACACAAAGATCTATTTTTTTACTAGATAATGTCTTTGATCAATTTGATCATACATAAGTCCTTAAACTACTACAATAATTTATGTAACATGCTTCTTTCTGTATTTTTTTTGATCATATACTATTTTAAAAGTCCCAATCCCAACCCTATAAAAGCCTAGCCTAGTACATTGCCACCAACTTATCTCTAGAATGTGCGATGGCGCCACTATAGCCCACCACCTACGCCAACTGCATAACACTCATTGATCTGTCACTTGCTCGCTGAGCTTCGCAATACCTCTATATGCATCATTCATGGAGTTACGAAGCGCAGCGAGCAAGTGACAGATTCCTGGCATCCAGGGAGCACTTATCCAGTGGAGAACGCATAGATACATTGAAGCACAACTCGCCAATTTGCGGGCGGCGGCGGCGGCGGGGGACGAGGTAAGAAAGCTGTGATTGGTCAGCCGCTGCGAAACTGTCTGGCGGCCCGTCATCGTACATAGGTTGCGTATGCGTTGAATACAACAAACGTTTGGCTAGCCGCATTCCCCCGCAGGCGCAGTCAATTGGATCTGCTGGCATCACTACAATAACTGACAGCCGACGAAGTGACGTTTTCATAGTGGCTTCAGTAGTTCCGCTTTGACCGTCGATCTACAGATAACTTGGTGGCTCTAGTAGTTGGCAGTTCCGGTGGCCACCTTGCCATCATTTTCTTCATCATCAGATTCACTTGAGTTAATGCACGAGTTCTTATCGCAATCAAGATATCGATGGACATAAAAAAGCATAGTAAGTAAAAACGATAACAAACCATAAGTAATAAGTAGGTAACCATAAGTATTACCAGTAAGTAATATCCTGACGAACCTTTTTTGAAGTAGGTAAATAAATAATTATCTCAAATCCATGACTCGTAGATTAGGTACCGGGTACATGAGTTTTGTTCTAGGAAGCAAATGTACATGAAGATGGATGATTCAACTTATCTGTGATTTCGGGGTAGAAAAGAGTTCCGTGGTCTAGTGGGGTTCATGCTTGCCTCTCATGCAGAAGGTGCAGGTTCGAATCCCGGTGCTGACCATGTACCAATGAGATAAGTCATTTTATCTTATGTACTTTATACGGACACTCTAACGGTGATGGAAAACATCGTGAGGAAACCTTAATTACTCCATAGCTGTGGCGATGGGCTAGCCCCCTGTCACGCAAAATGCTACTCCGTATGGGAAAAGGCGTGGTGCTATGTTATGTTATGTTATGTTATGTTATGTTATGTTATGTTATGTTCGGTGAACAGTCTGTAAAATTGGGTCCGCGTGAAAACGCTAATACAAATTGATTGCAGCAAAATTACTTAACACATTTTACCTACTTATTATAAAGATTTTCCAAGGATACAATTACTTTAGTGGTTAGGGCCAAAAATCTAATGTTTTGTAAGAAAATCAATTGAATGTTATATTTGTAAATAACTATAATATAAGGTCTTTCTAGCCCATGGAATTCGTAAAAAGCTAGTACTGGCGCCTTGCATCAAATGAGGTACTTAGTTTTGTTTTTTTTTGAGTTGGTAGTGGTTAAATGGGTTATGTATGACAAATCCAAGTTTTCCACCTCGAAAGCCCTCCGATCACAGTTAAAAACATGAAAATACATTAAAATTAAGGACTTTTTCCAGTTTTTGACAATTTTTACCGACAAGGACTTGTGTTACAGCAAATACACTATGGACACATTAAAGTAGACTAAATTTACACATAAATATTAATAATTTGGATTTGGTAGGCCAAATAGTGTCTATGATACTACTACTCAAATATTTGCAAAATTTCAAAAAAAAAATCGGTTAAGTGCGGGTCGGTATCGCACACGAAGGGTACCGTACCATCGTACAACAAATCAAAAGCACTCAAAACAATAAAAAAATAAACAAAAAGAAAATTTAAAAAGTTTATGCCTTCACGAGATTTGAACCGACGACCTCCGGATTGAGAGTCTACATCATCTACATCTACAGCTACCACAACTATGTGGGTTGACGCGAAATATGCTATCATATTTAAATGTGTAGTAATATGTGTCTATGACATGGTTGCTATGACAATAAATAAACAGTTTTAGTCAAGATCTCCATTTTGAAATGCGTAAGTGTATCTAAACACGTCTCTTGTATCGGGGCCCCCTTTAATTTGCAATATCTCTCGTATTTCAGTATTTGTGGTTGGTGCGGCAACACTAGCTATTACCACAGAAGAGATAATAGTACTCCGGTTCGTGCAGGCGGACCCGGTGACAGACAGGACGGACGGACGGACGGACGGACGGACAGACGGACAGCGAAGTCTCAGTAATAGGGTCCCGTTTGGCACCCTTCGGGTACGGTACCCTAAAAAGGATAACTATCAAGCGTAAGTTGACCTTTAATTATGCTCTCATTTTGTTCCGAATCCAGTGGACAGCTTTAAAAACTTTTGCCATAAACCCATTCCGGATCAAAATCGACGAAAACTCTGTTCCGTGGATACTATAGTAATATCCAGGTCAAGCAGGGCTACTCCTGCCATGTCACCTGGTAGAGGAGTTCCTACTGCATGATACAGATTATCTTTCGGGTCCCAAAGGTTTTCGGAAGATATTAAGAAAAACTACCACCAAACCCGACCAACTTCAAAGTAATTTTGAAGCGTTGAAAGGATATCTTCTGAAGAAGTTTGGGGCCCAAACGGATATTTATTACAGATCTAGTACATTCAGCAGGGACTATTTTACCAGATGACATGGCGGGAGTGGCGTTGCCGTGCCATGATAGTTGTATCTATAGTCCTAAGTAGCAACTATTAAGGTTTTAAGGCTGGTTGGTAAGTTTCCGAAGCCTTGAAAAGATATCAACCGATAAACGTTGGGACCCAGACACTCTTTATTAATCTGTCCCAGTCTGTGATCTTGAACTTGCAGTAGGAACTCTTCTACCAGGTGACATGGCACGAGTGGCCTTGTGGGACCTGGATATAGCTCGTATCCATAGTCCTAAGTAGCAAATAAAGTTGGTTTTCAAAGCCCTAAACGGGTGAAGCCCAAAACCTTTTGGCCCTTGAAGATAATCTGGAACATGCAGTAGGGATGTAGTATTGCGTCCTTCGATCATATATTGCGTCGTAAAAGTTACCATGCGGATAACTGGCCTGGTAAATACAAGATATGGAACGCATACTGATTGTATGGGTACTGAAAATCCATCTTTATTGTTTTGTTTTCCAAAAGTCACACCCACAAAAGTCTGACTACTGGACCAATTCTAATGTTTTTTTTGCCATCGACGCGAATTTTTGTCTGCTTTGATATATCCATACACATCTTTTAACAAGTATTCCGGATAAAAAGTGAAAAAAGGAAGAATTACTTATATTTTCTAGTTTTTAACTGTAATTTGGGCTTTCGAGGTGGAAAAGTTGGATTTTCAATTACCCATTCATAAAAAAATAGCAACACTACCAACTCATAAAAAAATATATAAATACCTCATTTGATGTGAGCATAGAGTAATATAATATAATAGATGTGCGGCAAAACTTCCAATTCCATGGCTATTCTATTCCCCTTTCTAATAAAAAGTGAATCCAACCGGCGACACGGGACAGAGCTGGGCAAGAACGTTCCGCCAGTCGAAATAACTTTTTATTAGTAAAACCACTATAATATAATACTAATACACATAGACCACTTAGAACAAAATGTGACATCGGCGTAAACTGAGATGCTACAGAAGCTTCTTTAGTTCGAGGCCATTTAGCTTGGTGCAGCACCATCGAAAAATTTCAAATACCACGAGATGGCGCTAAGATATATAGGATTTATTCTAAGATTAGCGCCACCTAGATGTATGTTAACTGAAACCATGGCGTCTAAAGAACAAATCTTACTCCTCACGCCATCTCTTTTTTACGAAGGGTTATTAATTCTAATTTGTATGAGATGAGCAAACTTAGTTTTCATGTAAAGGTTTTACAGAAATGTGCAAGTATATATTGGGATATTCGGGACATTTTTCTGCTACACCCTGTACAACAAAATTGTTCCAAAAGAGAAAGAATTTCATGAATATGGCTCAAGGATTTCAAATATAAGCGAGATCGGTGCGCCCGTGAAAGATCCCTAAATATTTATGTAAGAATTTGTAAACGTTTCTAAGAAAATATAATATCGCTTTAAATTAAAATACTATTTTATAAAGC
>OY735266.1:3257597-3406246 GCA_963457715.1 Argyresthia albistria | reverse complement strand
AAATAGGATGCAATTGACACTATAGAGGACCGATCGCCGCCCGCCTGTGTTCAGCGGGCGTCACACCTCATCATCTATCTATAGAGGACCGATCACCCGCCTGTGTTCAGCGGGCGTCACACCTCATCATCTATCTATAGAGGACCGATCGCCGCCCGCCTGTGTTCAGCGGGCGTCACACCTCATCATCTATCTATAGAGGACCGATCGCCGCCCGCCTGTGTTCAGCGGGCGTCACACCTCATCATCTATCTATAGAGGACCGATCGCCGCCCGCCTGTGTTCAGCGGGCGTCACACCTCATCATCTATCTATAGAGGACCGATCGCCGCCCGCCTGTGTTCAGCGGGCGTCACACCTCATCATCTATCTATAGAGGACCGATCGCCGCCCGCCTGTGTTCAGCGGGCGTCACACCTCATCATCTATCTATAGAGGACCGATCGCCGCCCGCCTGTGTTCAGCGGGCGTCACACCTCATCATCTATCTATAGAGGACCGATCGCCGCCCGCCTGTGTTCAGCGGGCGTCACACCTCATCATCTATCTATCATCATCGTCAACCGGTCATGGAACCATTAGGCCTCCTCGTAGGGCACCATTCAACTCGGTTCTCATAGTGAATGCTGTCGAGAATGATATGCCAACCAAAAACTCCTCATAAAATATAATTAGCACCTTTGTGTTACACAGCCTACGTAAGAATACAAAAGTTAATTTACTAAGGAAGCCATGTTGAAAAAATATCGAAGTTAACGCTGAAACGCCTTTCCAAAGCTTTTTGGGAAATATTCTGGAAGTTTCGGGGAAAACAAAAGGGTAAGTTAAAAGGGTTTATGTAAGTTATTAAGAGTTCATACAAGTGTAGATTTAATTATGCTCAGCCAACGAATGCAAACACGTTACTGCTGCTCAAAAAAGATATCGACTGAAGGTAATTCAACGTACAGTTCTGTTTACATAGTAAACGATTTGATTAAGTATTTAGTGGTACTTGGTCAACTCCAAAATGTTAAAAGTTCAACTCTCTTCCAACACAGAAATCGTTTTTTGCAGCACAGCTGCGGACGTTTTCCATTCAACACTATAACAAAGTCTGCAGTGAAGAAGACAGCGAATGAAGTTAAAACAACCTTTTGTAAATCTAAAGTTATGCAAAACAGGAAGTTCATTAGCTAACAGCTAGCCTGTTGATCATTGATGTAAACTTACATGTACGTAAAAAAACGGTCAAGTGCGGGTCGGAATCGCACACAAAGGGTACCGTACTATCGTATAACAAAACTTTGTCACTCAAAACATTGAAACAAAAAAAAAAAAAAAAAGATCATGCCCTCACGAGGATTTGACCTCACGACCTACGTATCAAAACAAGTCTCTTGTATAGGGACCCCCTTTAATTTGTAATATCTATCGCATTTCAGTATTTGTTGTTGTTGCGGCAACAGGATATACATACACACACATTCTGTGAAATTTTAAATTTTCTAGCTATTAAGATTCGTGCTGTAGGACTCGATGATGGACAGACGGACAGCATGGGCTTAGTAAAAGGGTCCCTTTGGCACCCCTAGGGTACGGTACCCTAAAAACAAGTTGCAATGTTATGTTGCTCGTAGTCCTCTACACATCGGCAAAGATTTGTATTCCTATTCCTTTAAGTAAGATGTAAATCTACGTCCCGCTGTGTCACCCCGATAGACACCCTGACCCAGCTGAAAAGTGGTCCATGCAGAAATACCGTTACCGCAGTTTACCAACCAACATGGGGTGCGTTGCGGACGGAGCAGTGGAATGAAATATTCACAAAAGACCTTGTACGTAGCTGTAGCTGTGGGTGGTAAAAGGTAGCAATGCCCAGTTGATGTGCCGAAATATAAACCGGCCAAGTGCGAATTGGACTCGCGCACGAAGGGCTCCGTACTATTATCTACAAAAACGGCAAAAAAATCATGTCTGTTGTATGAGAGCCCCCTTTAATATTTATGATAATCTGTTTTTTAGTATTTGTTATTGTAGCGGCAACAGAAATACATCATCTGTGAAAATTTCAATTGTCTAGCTATCACGGTTCATGTGATACAGATTGGTGAGAGACGGACAGACGGACAGACGGACAGATGGACAGACGGACAGACGGACAGACGGACAGACGGACAGACGGACAGACGGACAGGCGGACAGCGGAGGCTTAGTAATATAGGGTCCCGTTTGGCATCCTTCGGGTACGGAACCCTAAAAATGAAACCCTTTGAAACGCAAAACGCTTTTGTAACATCTGAATGGTGAACGAAATAAAGAGAGCCAAATGTGTAATAATAACTGTGCCTGAAACTTTTAACAAACAACCTTTTTTACTTCATTTCATCAGAACAAGAAAAATTATGGATGAAGATTGGGAGCGTGACGTTCGATTCGACCAATCTACCCAGGAACTGATTATAAATTTACAAGACTGCTCCAGCGAGTCCGAATCTGACTTTGATGATGGTGATTTGGGCTGTGAATCGATTTAACAAGAATAAAAACATGTTACAACATCCTTTTGTTTCATTTGCATTTGCTAGATACATTCAGAAACTTTAGTTAGAATATCGATAATTTGTATCGACATTATCCCCATGCCTAGTAAAGTCACAGTGACAAGCTGTCAGAGATCATCCTATGTTGGATAGCGTAGTTAGAGATCATCCTATGTTGGATAGGGTATATAGCTGTCTTCAACTTCTAGTTACAGTAGTCTGTGTGTGTATATCTGGTGTATACATATACAGTCGAATGGGGCCGGATAGCAACCGCGTGTAAAGCTTCTGAAGAATTGCGGAAACCGGTATCCGTATCCTGTCCCATAACACGGCCGATTAAACTGCAAGATTGCCCCCTCACAAAATCACGCGTTTTCATTATTCATATTGCATTAAACAGATGTATTAAGATGCCCCTACACAATCCTAAAGTTTTTTGTTACTGATTTTCCTATTTTTATTGTATTATAAATGCCTTATCGTATCAGTTAACAGTTTACACTAGCGAGTTGCGAGCGAGTTAAATTCTAATACTATGGTTAAAGTAGCCGCGAGTACCTACCTACGCAACGTGTGCGTGGTGTGTTAGGAGGCCGTGTTGCTCGTGGTGCGTGGCGACGACGCCGCAAAAAGTCTTGGAAAAGTGTAGCCTTTAAATTTAAAAATTCTTAAGCTTGTAACACCGTATATATGTCACCGGATATACATACGATATGTTACCGGCAAAAAATTAAACCTGTCATTCTAGTGTTACTGGTCAGTTTACCTACACTCCGTTCACAGTTATTTTACCTCCACATATATCTGTCCGTCTCTTTCTAGCTGTCAGGATTCCGTACAGCTAGAAAGAGAGGCAAAGGTGTACCTGAAGGTAAAATAACTGTCTACGGAGTGTACAGATGTACCTATCCTACAGAATGATGGTTTTCATACTTTGACGGTGACCTATACATCAACGTCACGATGACCAAAGAGAATATAAACAGCAGTGGTGTGGCCGCTATAGAAAAGCACTCGTCCTTAGACTAGTCAGACCATAGAAAGGAGGATGCAAACTCTATGAGCCAGACAGACAACTTTTGGAGCACTCCAAGCATACGATTTCTAAATAAACGGTCAAGGCGAGTAGGACTCGTGCACCAAGGGTTCCGATCACACTTGGAGAGCGTTACACGTATTATCGTTTTGACAAGCACTCTAATTCTAGATAAGATGTTTTGTCCTATCATGATAAAGACTAAAAAGTTAAAAATAAATTAAAAGTAAAAAACATTTTTAAATAAAGCTTTTATTTCATTCCCTAAAAAGAAGAAAATAAAATTTCAATTCAATCAAATGCGTCATATTATTACATTACACAATTCATACGATATAAAAGCTTGTTGCGAGATTTATCTACAAAATTGTGCTAATAGGTGCCTAGCCTACCTAGGTACCTAATTAAATCTACACAAGTAAACAAGCTTTTATACTATCGTATGAATTGTGTAATGTAATAAAATGACGCATTTGATTGAATTGAAATTTTATTTTCTTCTTTTTTGGTAATGAAATAAAAGCTTTATAAAGTATTGTTTACTTTTAATTTATATTTCCTTTTAAGGTACGGAACCCTAAAAATAGTATTTTTGCATTGTAGCTGAGGCACAGTCCATGGGCTGATGTCATAGTGATTACTTTCTCTGTGGATGTCATCTCTGCTTGTCATTATCACCACAGAGAAAGTAATCCATCTTGTCAATTTCCGCCGTAACCACAACTCTTGTTCACATATTTTACATGTTTATGTGATAATCAATTAATTAATAATGACGTGAATAAATTATTGGTACAAGAATCCACGAAATTCCCCGTTATGTCCATAATCGGTAGATGGTTAGCGTCGGCGACATCGACTCCGAAGTACAAAATACTTTTGGGTCATATTCCTGTCAGAGGCGGCAAGGTAGGTATAGGATTTCTGGTATTAGAGCACTGCATCTCTAGGTATATTACAGGAGGACGAAAAATGAGAAAACAACGCCTTTTATGTATTAGATTTTGATGACGCGGACAATCTAACGATGATGGAAAACATCGCGAACCTTCGTATCATATCGCCTAGAGGCGGCGTTAGGCTTCCAACTGAATGACTCGGCTCCTCTACCACCACCTATTGTAAAAGCCGTGACGTTTTTTTTTTTTTTCTAGTTTAATGAGCAGTCTTCCTATATAGTTACAACCTGAAAATGCTATTAGTCCTCAAGCTTGGATGGTCGATGTAGCCGTTCTATTAGTCCTCAAGCTTGGATGGTCGATGTACCCGTTCTATTAGTCCTCAAGCTTGGATGGTCGATGTATCCGTTCTATTAGTCCTCAAGCTTGGATGGTCGATGTAGCCGTTCTATTAGTTCTCAAGCTTGGATGGTCGATGTAGCAGTTCTATTAGTCCTCAAGCTTGGATGGTCAATGTACCCGTTCTATTAGTCCTCAAGCTTGGATGGTCGATGTAGCCGTTCTATTAGTCCTCAAGCTTGGATGGTCGATGTAGCCGTTCTATTAGTTCTCAAGCTTGGATGGTCGATGTAGCCGTTCTATTAGTCCTCAAGCTTGGATGGTCGATGTACCCGTTCTATTAGTCCTCAAGCTTGGATGGTCGATGTAGCCGTTCTATTAGTCCTCAAGCTTGGATGGTCGATGTAGCCGTTATATTAGTTCTCAAGCTTGGATGGTCGATGTAGCCGTTCTATTAGTCCTCAAGCTTGGATGGTCGATGTAGCCGTTCTATTAGTCCTCAAGCTTGGATGGTCGATGTAGCCGTTCTACTGTTTTACAGGTAACCATCGAACATGTGCTGCATATTTACCTACCTCGGATGGTGTTTGGACTTTGTTCAAAGGTAATAAAGTATATAAAGTTACATTACTTTATACATACTACACTCCGAGGTATGAACCCATCCCAATGTGACAATGACAACTAACAATATCCTCATAAGGGATGTTCAGTTCAGTACCTATTCATAACTATAAAAACGCCACATCATTTTTTCCTGTCATTCTTATTCACTGCCCGTTAATTTCTTGATCCATTCATTCAATCGTTCACCTATTACATTCGCAAAAACCATCCACTGTGAATACCACGTACGTGACGCTACCTCGACAATAACTCAATTTCGCGCAAGATGAGACAATCTGACAAGAAACAGTGAAGTGAATTACCAGTACCAACATCTCATCCATCAACATTCCGTAAGTCCTCATCCTTCCTATCATTCCAGTTTGGCGTCATTTTCAATTTACTACATAGCTTATTTGTACCACCCCCACACCGGCATTAACACTCCACCGGAGGTACACTTTGATAAAGTGGCAGCAATGGCACGCCAAGAATTTAATGAGGGTTTACCATTATGATGGGCCTGTTCGAAGGGTTGATGCCGGTGTGGGGGTGGTACAAATAAGCTATGTAGTAAAATGAAATTAACGAAAAACTGGAATGATAGGGAGGATGAGGACTTACGGAAAGTTGATGGATGAGATGCTGGTACTGGTAATTCACTTCACTGTTTCTTGTCAGATTGTCTCATCTTGCGCGATGTTGAGTTATTGACGAGCTAGCGTCACGTACGTAGTATTCACCAGTGGATGGTTTTTGCGAATGTAATAGGTGGACGATTGAATGAATGGATCAAGAAATTAACGGGCAGTGAATAAGAATGATAGGAAAAAAGGATGTGGCGTTTTTATAGTTATGAATACTGAACAAAGAAGAACAATCTTGTTCAGAGTAGAATTTCAAAAAAGTGCGATCTATTTGACGCTGAGTGTACGTGGATTTGGATTACGCAGCGCACAATCATTTGTAAGGCTGCCTTGGGAAATCTATCCTGCATGGCCTGCATCTTAGCATACGCCCAGATTAAACCCTGTTGGACAGCGTTTGTCGATAATTCCATTAAATTTTAAGGCTGAATATCGTAAAAGTATTTAGACTAATTAGTAATTACTAATAGAATGGTCCTAGACAGTAACGATGTCCCATTTGCAGGGCTCTTACTTTCAGCATGGCATTCATAATTTGCTGCTCCATCATCGTGCTGTTGACCGTGGCCGCGTTAGCTGGCGTAGCTTTGGGCTACAACTATTCTTTGTCTGAGTACATTGAATTAAAAGGTATTTCTATTGATGTTGGTGCTCCTATAGTAACTTGTAATTAGCTGATGATGTTTTTAAACTGAAACTCAAAATTTGTTTTTCGTTTGAGACCGTATGTTTTATGGGGAAAATCGTTCATATTGATGGGTACTATCACTATCATAAGCCGAAAGAAACATTATTAATAAAAATAAAGCGTGTTGGGCACTTGCAACTGAAAGCATGTCTGCACAAATCTGGGAATGGATATTTTGCCCACTTCTTATAGCTCTTGTATCATTACGATACTGTATGTTTATGTAGTTCAGTTGCTATGGGAGAGGATACCCTAGGACGTATACTTGTAAACCGATAGAATTTGGGCTCATTCGATTCATTGTGATAAAGTCTTACTCATATAGTCTCATCATCACCAACAAGATGTCGTAGCTGTACGGTAGTAAACAGAAGACTTTTATTCTTACTTGTTGACCCATTGAGTTTAGGCTCGTTCAAAGAACAATTGATTTCAAAATATATTTTTTTAGTTTTGAAACTTATATCATGGAGCAAATACTTGCTCTATGCTTATATCATTATATGAATGCTTATTATTTCCTCGTCCAGAGACCAACGTGTCCGTGTACCTGAAGCGGGGTGTGTTCGACGACGAGCTCGGAGACGACATCAACTTCCGGCGCAGTCAGCACCTTCCGATGAATGAGCACCTCAAGACCGATAACTGTATGTACCTCTTAGGACCACTAGATAGACGCCAAGTTAACATTAAATCGCCGAGTTGACATGTGGTCTAGTTAGTCGGCGTTACGGTCAAAGTGAATAATGAGGGGTTTATCAAAGCAGTTCGCCAGAATGAAAGATGCTTGCAAGTAGGAAATCAATGGCATCGTTGAATTATGTTCCATGTGGTCTGAATTGCGTAAAGACCCACATATTTTCATCATTTCGAAACGCAGCGACGTAATTAAGTGTTACCTAATCAATCAATAACTTTTCAAAATCGTCATACAATGAAGATCCACTTGAATTGCAGAATAGTTAAGTGAATAAGATGTGGCAAAGCTTGGTTTCAACTAAAAATTGCGTCAAACATATTTCAGAGCAAATCGATCGGTAGCAAAATACGACAAAAAAGAGCGAGCGCAGCAATAGAAGTCCTATGTTATTCCATTTTTTCTCACGCACTTTTTTCTTCTCTTTCAGTAATAACCGGCCGACCAGCAGGAGCTGATTCCTCTGAAGTGCTAGATGGTCGGCGTCATCTGGACAACGCCATTGTGGAGTCATTGGACCGCAACCGATACGAGAGTGCATTGATCAGGATGTCCCTTACTCCGCCGTCAGAGGTCGCCATCACTACAGAGTTTGTGGTGGAACAGCCAGTCGATGTGGGTTTGCTTTTACTATATTTTCTGTACCCAATAAATTAGTCATGAATGAATATAGGGCAATAAGGACTAGCAAAAGTGTCACACAATTTCCTACCAAAATGTGACTGAAACATCCATCGATCACAACACAACACCAACACAACAATACCTAACTAAAAATAAAAATACACTTCAACATGGCTGATTTGTTTCCTTGAATTCAACTTGTTATCAATCCATCAAACCACCCGTTTGAGCGCTAGAGTGCCACGGATATATATACAGATAAAGATAGACGCATCAAACTTAAAGACCCCTCTTTTTCGCCGGGGGCACAGATTAATAAAGAGTTAGGAACAGATTGGTCACTGTACATAATCGTTCAACTAAAAAGCGACCCTTGCTACAACGCAACAAAGTACAATTCATGCTGTGTAGCGCGGTGCCCGCACTTCGATTACTTGCCTAAAAGTTGCCTCTCTTTCTGTCGCGTAACTCTATCCTCGTCTGAAGCGGCCCGTGAAACTAAGGGTTGTCTCTTGTGACAAATAAAGCTGGACATTTACCTACTAACTACAAACCACTACACCACATTCTAGATTTGTGAATAACATTTAATATAGGTAGTATAGGTACCTACCTAACCTTTTACATAGGTAATGGCCAGAAATCCTATCGACAGTCAGTAGGACAGTGACCTTTATTCATCTGTGCAGTGACGAAACGTCATCAAACAAAGCATGCAGTATTTCTTCGCCTTTATTTTAGTAAGTAACTACACGCGGGGCGCGCGGGGCGCGCGGGGCTAGATAGAACGGCACGTGCAACCCGGGCGGCGCTCGGCAACCCACTGAGTCGGGCCTTGCAGCGGGGCCGCGGATCTACTTGTGGCTTTGCAGGTAAAGAGCGAAGTGTCACACGCCTGCCGGGGGTTAAAATCAGGATAAGAAAAGGAAAAATACTTTTAAGGATTATTTCAAAGGCCCATGTTCTTTCAAGGGTTTCTTTCTAAGTCCGGTTGGAGACCAATCTTACTACGGTCTTTCCGGAGTCAGGTCAGGTTTATAACAAATTTCATGACATAGGTACCTGTGAGCCCTGATAAACTGATAATACCTTTAGCATTTTTTTTTTATTATTTCTTACTCTGAGTTCTTGTATGAGACGTGTTGATTTTTAAAATATTTTCAGTATTCATCAGGTAATGCCATGGATAAGTTGAAAGCCATACAGAGTCTTGTCAACATGAAAAAATCTGGAAGCAGGTACACAAGGAAAGGCATTGTTACTGTGAGTATCGTGACCTTGATATGAACTCCTAAGCTGAATGAGGTTCGAGCTACTCAGGATAGACAACCCTAAATGTGGGTAAGACCTAGATATACGAGTATATAGTAGACCTAGATATACGAGTAACTAGGACTCAAGTTGATATTGATAAATGGACTGTCACACTGATATCGGTTCGCAGCCAGCGTACACGTCTTTACTCCGCGGCGCTTGCCCGAAACGACAGAGTTACACAAATGTCTATACACTACACCAAGGTTATCCTAAAGGTTGTACCATGGGGCCAATGCCTTGGGAGAATTGATTCTGAGGTGGATAGGTAAGGTAACTTAAACCACTCACAGGCGCGTTATTCATTCTAGATTTGTAATGTTTAAAGTAGTATCTAGTTTTTCACGGCTTTACTGTGAAATCACATACAATCAAACACCTACCTATCTTTCTGGACCCTGGTTCGAATCCCGGACAGGGAGAAAGAAAAATAAAACCTCAGGTCAGATCATGTTTGTGTCGTCGCTGTTTCTGGTTCCCACGACACAGGGTTTATTAGTTTGCAGAAGCAATAGGTGCCTTTACACCTACGTTCTATCGCGCAGGGAAAGCGCGTGTGACTGAGATGCCGCCATACGATACATTGTTCCTCTTTCCCCTCGTACTCTTTATTAATCTGTGCCCTCGTTAAGGAAAGAGGAATAGCGTATCGTATGGCGGCATCTCAGTCACACGAGCATTCCCTGCGCGATAGAACGACGTAGGTGTAAAGGCACCTAATGTATGTGCCTCTGTGTAAATGTTATGTTATGCCTTCTCCTACCATTGCGGAAGATGTCTTCCAAAACCTTACCATGTCCTCGAACCATCTCCGCTTGGGCCTACCTCTGCGGCATCCGCTTTCAGTTACCCGTTGTATTGGGTTAAAACTTTAATGTTGTAACGACTTTTGGGGCGGAGTTATTTGTTGTTGCATTACCCCTGGCACGTAGCACTATTAGTATAGTATAATTATTTCAGCATGCCGCAACATACGCGGAATTTGACAATGAAGGAATGCCACCGTCATTGCGCCGAGCCATGGATTCTTCTGAGGGAATAAAGAACAGATTAAGCCCTTATCGTTTAGCTGTGCCTGGCAACCTTGTCAAAGAAGATTGGTCGTGGCCAAAAGGTATACAGGATGTTTCGTAGATCGATGCATAAATCCGTTTGAGCCAAACATGCCATGCCAAAACATGTTTTAGTTATTGCTTTTTCATTTAAGGTATTACTAACGTAGATACCTCACACATTCTTGAATTTAAGACCGACAAACCAGATTGAGAGAGAAGAAAAGTTTTTTAGTCAGTGTTTCAGGTTCGCTCTCATAAAACACCGGTCGAACAATTTTAGTATGTAGAATTATAACAGCTTTGACGAAAGGGTTAATTAATTTAATTTGCCTTATTCTAGCTCAAAATGAGAACTGAGGTTACTTACCCAGGCACGAGCTCGCTATCTGACTTCTGTGGCGAAATTTTCAACACCATTTCCTCACTCCTGATGTGGAAAGCCAGTCTTATTTTTGAAACCTACTTCACTTTTGTGTTAATTGCGTGGTTAAAAAGAGGCCAAATCTTGAGCCCTACCCCAGACAAGCTGCCTCACGCCTTCAACGGACCTGGATGACAGGTCTGGTGAAAGAGTGGGCCAAGGATAGGCCCGTCTCTGTGTGGGCTGGAGTGATA
The DNA here is from genome assembly GCA_963457715.1 of Argyresthia albistria. NCBI lineage: Eukaryota > Metazoa > Arthropoda > Insecta > Lepidoptera > Argyresthiidae > Argyresthia > Argyresthia albistria. The sequence continues at coordinate 3,395,201 of OY735266.1, read as the reverse complement.
GGCAGAACCATGAATGGGCCACACTTCTTACCAGATAACAGCCAAAACTATCTGGATTTCTTTCAGATTTGGTAAAAAACCACAGGAGCGTCTGGAACTAGAATGTATGTAGCGTATTGGACAATTGATGTTAGAAGCTATCTTGACGACGTTTAACCAATTGCTGGATCGGCATAGACGGACCTATGCCTTGGCTCTCTCCATCACCAAACGTGGTACCGAGCCCGATGGACTTTTTTGTGTGGAGCTACTGTGTTGTGAACTGGTCCATTCAATCAAACCAAGCAATTAACCCGAAAGAGGAGTAGGTTTCAAAAATAACACTGGCTTTCCACATCAGAAGAAAGGAAATTATGATGAAAATTTCGACCACAGAAGTCACATAGCGGGCTTGTATCTGTGTAAGTAACCTTGGTTCTCATTTTGAGCAAGAATAAGGCAAATTTAATTAAAAACGTTCTAAACAGCATGTCTAAAAAACTTTTAGGTCTCCCATTCTGGTTTGTCGGTCTTAATTTCAAGAATGTGTAAGGTATCTACAAAAGTAATACCTTAAATGAAAGAGCAATAACTAATCATGTTTTTAAAAAGATATGCACGAAAAAGATGCACGTTTGTGTGCAATAAAGAAATTATGAAATTATGAAAAGTCTTTCACCTGTTTACGTTAAGTTAGGTCCGAAAATATTTTTTTCTTGAAGATCGAAATTTTCCGTGCTCTTCAATGGTCTGTAAAACCCAAGTCTGACGTGGCAGATGCAAAAATCAAGATTTATTAGAACGATAATTAAGTTTTTTATTGGAATAAATTGTAAATTAATCCAATTATGGTTTAATTTTGCAATTATACTGGTAATTTTCGCCAAAAATCATGAACAAAAAATAATCGGTAAGACTCTTCGCCTTACATGTTTGACTCAAATGGCTAAATGGTCTGTACTAGCTTCGGTCTAAGTATTTGAATCGATCTAGCAAACACCCTGTATATGTTAAAACAACATCCTAAAACGTCTTATTTGATTTTCAGTTTATGAACTTGACCAAGAGAAAGGGTTTTCCTTACCAACTTATTATTGGATTAATAATGACCAGTTTCCGTTACGTAAAAAGACACTGAGCGACAGGGATAGCATGTGAGTATTATATACAAGGTGTAAAAGAATTAACGCAAAATGAGAATTTGCTTTGTTAGGGACATCATTCTGAGCAACTTTCATTGTGAAACCGATTTGATCAGAGTAACTTAATTTTTCAGTTCCCAGTACATTTTGGCCTGAGTGGATCATCTGATTTGTATGGAGAAGTGAAAAATAAAGTTGCTCTGATCAAATCGGTTTCATAATGAAAGTTGCTCAGAATGATGTCGATTCGTTTACACGTTGTATAATACTTTCGGGCGCGACTGTTCCCATTGCCAACACATCCCATCTCTGTCGCTCACCGCGCCGCACTCAGAGAGATTTAAATCAGTTCCAAATTTGAATTTACATACAAAATCGTTTACTTAGTAATCCGTAATGAATCATTAAATGACTCTGGGTACGGTGGTCAGTGTCTTATTTCGTGATAGATTTTTTGAAGGTACTCATGAGTTTTTCTGAGTTGGACAATTTGGACATCTTCCACCAATCACCGGGTCCATTCAGAAGGCTCATGACGAAAATGTTTACAGAAACAACTGATACCAATCAATAAATCCTCACCTCATATAATTTCCCATTTTGTCTTCTATTAATTTCATATCTATTCACTACCTATTTTTATTACCTACTTGATTATTTTTACCCATTTCCATGAGAGTCACAAAATGAGAGTCCTTAATTTGCCTATGTTCAATCATATTTTCAAGTTATAGATATTAATGTATATATCGTGCTGTGGACTCAGTTACCAAATAAACAAATAAACAAATGACTCGGCCGGCTATTCAAGGACACATACTACTTACAGAGTGGGCACAAATGAATAAGGATGTGAGGAGCAACCTCCAGGACAGCTTAGGACGGCCAATGGATTCGCCCACCTACCCCACACCTGTCAAACCTATATTGAGACGTACTAAGCCGTTTATCGCGCAGGTCAGTTTTAAGTGTATCCCATCATAGTAGATATAGTGCCCTGACACCGCGTCAACAGTATTTTTAAGTGTATCCCATAATAGCAGATATAGTGCCCTGACACCGCGTCAACAGTATTTTTAAGTGTATCCCATCATAGTGATATAGTGCCCTGACACCGCGTCAACAGTATGTTTAAGTATATCCCATCATAGCAGATATAGTGCCCTGACACCGCGTCAACAGTATTTTTAAGTGTATCCCATCATAGTGATATAGTGCCCTGACACCGCGTCAACAGTATGTTTAAGTGTATCCCATCATAGCAGATATAGTGCCCTGACACCGCTTCAACAGTATTTTTAAGTGTATCCCATCATAGCAGATATAGTGCCCTGACACCGCGTCAACAGTATTTTTAAGTGTATCCCATCATAGCAGATATAGTGCCCTGACACCGCGTCAACAGTATTTTTAAGTGTATCCCATCATAGCAGATATAGTGCCCTGACACCGCGTCAACAGTATTTTTAAGTGTATCCCGTCATAGTAGATATAGTGCCCTGACACCGCGTCAACAGTATTTTTCTAATTATAAACCAGCAAATAGGCCTGACGACTGTATCAAATAATCAAAGATTTAATGATTCTAGGGGAAAATACATATTAAAAGAATTTAAAACTCTAATTTCATTTGATTAAAAACATTGAGATTAATATGATTTTCAATAAAACGAAAAATTAAAATACTGCATTCGGTCATTTTGATTGAAACAGGAACCATAACGCATGACGCTCTGCATGACGTCATGACTATGTAAACATCACTGTTTTTGTTGTGATTTATGCTGATTACTCATGGACATTGACATGTTTACTTATGCGTGAACATCAAAGCCGACACCATGACACCTGAGAGCTTTTTTCGCGCACAATTACAAAATATTAGAAATAAATTAAAAGTAAAAAAACATTTTTAAACAAAGCTTTTATTTAATGCCCTAAAAAGAAGGAAATAAAATTTCAATTCAATCAAATGCGTCATTTTATTACATTACACAATTTATACGATATAAAAGCTTGTTGCGAGATTTACTTGTGTAGACTTAATTAGGTGGGTAGACACCTATTTGCACAGACTTGGAGATAAATCCCGCAACAAGCTTTTACATCGTATAAATTGTGTAATGTAATAAAATGACGCATTTGATTGAATTGAAATTTTATTTCCTTCTTTTTAGGGCATTAAATAAAAGCTTTGTTTAAAAATGTTTTTTTACTTTTAATTTATTTTTAACTTTTTAGTCTTTATCATTACAGGACAAAACATCTAATCTAGAATTCGAGTGCTTGTCAAGACGAATCAAATGAGACCAAACACGATAGAATTGCGTCGTTTGGTAACAGAGTTCCCCTGGCCACCTTCCGGCTCCAGCATCAGATCAGCTCCATGTCATAAAAAAATATTCTAGGACCAAAGTATTCGTCAAGACGAATCGAACGAGCCCAAATTCGACGGGCTTGCGATGTTTTATGACAGAGTTCCCATGACCGTCTTCCGTCTCCATCATCAGATCAGCTTTAAGTCAGAAATATATTGCATTGTCATCCGACTTATACACGTATGCGAAATTTCAGCTCAATCGGATAACGGGAAGTGGGTCAAATTCAAGCCGACATTTTTGACGCGAACCGTGATACCCACAAACAAACAAACAAACAAACAAACAAACAAACATACATACAGTGCAAGTTAAATAAAAGCTTTTAAAATGGCTTTAAACTTCGTTAAACTTTAGTTTATTTCCGAAATAAAGTTTTTTTCGTAAATAGTAAATGTGTACATTACGGAAGAGGATTTCAAAATCTTTCGTGATGCCTGAAGGAAAGGAGGATGAAAGTCACGTTGCCCGCCACTTCTCTCAGTAGTTCTCAATGGGCTTATAAACTGCCTACTGCTCACTTCAGAGGTCGCCACTGTGGACCGTCTATAAATTTGACAGTTCCTCTTAGTAAACATGTAAACAAACTAATTATTTTATGAATAAATTCTTTCAATGCCTCGTTGTGCAGCTGTTGATTGCAAAAATGTGGGGATTCATATCCTCGTAGCGCCCAGAGTATTTTTGCCTCATCCTTGACTATGACCCGAATGGCCGTCTCATAGGACATAATTTTTATAGTCCTTAACGCCCAAGGTTTTGAGTTGAAAATTGAATGTGTTAGAGTTATCGGTTCGTAGTGAAACTTTTAGGGTATAGTTATGATTATATTACCTTGTGTTTTTAAATTCAGTTATTTGTCTATCTTTTGTTCTTTATAAAGGCCATTGGGCCACACTTACTAGAATAAGAAAAAATATGAAGTTATGTAAAATTAAACAACTTTTTAGGATTTACATGTTTATTTTCAATGGAATGACTCCTCCTGACTTTCTTCTTCTTATTATTATTCTAACACAGATATTTTTTTCTAATCAGTCTCCTAAATCTTAGGCGTTTCTCATTTAAGTCAATATAATAACTAATTCTTTCATAACATTCTCAATAAACTTTAAGTGTAACTTCTTGTCTATTATTCATTAAATTCTTACAATATCAAATTATTTCTTAATACCTATCCTCATAAAACTCCTATATTAGAAGAACGAGTACGAACACGACCAGTGCCTCTAGCTATCCCTCCGCGAGTCCGTGGTCCGGTCTGGAAATTGGATAGGGGCTCTTCATCTTCTGAGCTTGTACCTGACGAGCTATTGGCCATATTTTCACCATAATCTACTATGGAATCTGCATCCTCTTCTCCGTCGTCTTCAAACTCTGAATTGTCCAGTGCACCATCGTCCATAAGGACTTGGATTTCATCATCCCGCAAACCTGTGAATAAAACACCTAGGTGTATTGGTGCTCAAAGCAATCCTGAACCTCTATTAATTTGTCAGTGAAAGATTAGTGGATTATTTATAGGTATTACTAATATTTAAAATATTTCGTAAACCAAAATCTTAGAGCAACAAACGAAAAACATTCATACATTTTCAATATGTAGGTACCTACTAGCTTCGACCCTACCGCCTTTACAAAGTACATATTATTTGAACCCAAAATTAGGCAGTATTGAAGCCCTAACAATGCGAACTAATTATCACTGTGTAAGAAGTACCTATTATTGAGAAACTTTTTGCATAAACACATACTCAACAATCACAAATGATCATAAAAAAATATGATTTACTTACCACGTGTTCGCGAAACAGCCATGCCGTCGTCTGTTTTCTTCAAAATGGCATCTGTCAAATGTTCCAGCCAATGAAAGCATACCGGAAACTGTTCCTTAATATTTCGTTCAGAAATCAAATAAAATGACGTCTTTTAACCCGCGAAATTCCAAAATTTGTACCAAGTTTTTTATTATGGGTTTCTGAAAGGCGCGCGGGCAGTAATTCAAAGTTACTTTGAAAATGTTCTGGGCTGGAGTCGCCATGTTTATTTTGGTGTTTCTAAAGGCACGTGGGCGCCACGAGGATATATTCCCTAAAGACGCTAAAAGAAGAAAATTGTGGGAGAAAGCTCTTCGTATAAAAAATTGGCATGCAAGTACTTCGTCATGGTTATGTGCTACCCATTTCCTACCTGACAATTATTTTGGACCAAATTCGTATACAGGTGATAAATCTCTAATCAAAGTGTTGAAGAAAACTGCTGTACCGTCTTTATTTTCACATTCTAAGGTCAAAACAATCACACAGACAACACAACAACAACAGCGATCGGATAGACAGCTTCGGAGCCTCTTCCAAGTCAGGAATGACCGGGATCTCATCCTCGAGTTCATCTTCAACTCCGAGAAGGTTATTCTTGTCGTACGCCCTTAGTCTACAACAAGAAAATGGATTTTACAATAAAACCGCAACATAACCTTTATATCATAACAATGCCAGTTTATAACTTACCTTTCAATTAAAACTGCTTTTTTACCAACGATGGACGCTTTTCTTTTTCTCAGCTCGACTTTTAATTGAATCACACTCCATGTCGCATACATTGATATAGTTTATTTTGTTATTTCAATTATTCGTGAAACAATAACAACTAGACAATATGGCAGTTCTTAGACACCCCATAGTGCTGCCCTCTGCAATTGGCTTTCAGTTTCAAACCCTATTTGAGCACAACATGAATGAATACTAAGAGAAATGAGAGCCTGTCAGAGTGCCGTTCTCCTACTGCTAATTTTATTAATCTTTGTATTTTTGACGAAGTACCGATTCCACCAACAGTTAGGGAACACTTAGCTCTTTTTCATAACTGTCTACTTGTCTAGCGACTGGTTCGGAGGCCGGCCTTTTAAATTTAGGGGGGCCCCTAGATCCTAGATAACCCTTAAACTTAGGCCAAAGCTAATCAACCGATAGGTGGCCCCTGAAAGGAATAGGCTTGTGGCCAAGATATTCCAATAAATGTAGGAACAAGTCTTAAGTTTATCGTTATGTACAAAATGGCTTGACATTCTCTGAATTGTATATTTCCAGCAGATATATTTGATAAAGTCAATTTTGTGCAAAAAAGACAGCATTTGATGGCACTTTTACATGACGTCATTCTGTTGTTATTTTATAGAACTCAGGAACCAAAGTTCCGTTTTGACAGTTCATAAAAAGTATCTATTTTGACTTGACAGGCCACAAGCCTATTAAAGTGTCCCCTAAAAGTTAGGGATTGTTGGTGAAATCGGGCATAAATGCCGGCCTAATCCCAGGCGGAGCCCAGGGTGCCTTCGCCTACACGTCGGGTGCCGTCACCCGCACCTGGTGCTGGACCTGGTGGTCCCGGGAGGAGCGACGCGCCCGTGCTCGACGAGGACGAGGAGGGCCTGGACAAGTTCCAGGAGAAGTTCAAGCTGAATCTACCTACATTGTCTGAAAGGTATACTTTCAAGAGAAACCGGGACGCTTTGGGAGATTATGGATACTGTCCAAAGTCCTAACACGGGATAATAATCCGCTCTCAGCTCTGAGAGCTATCTCGCGTGAAAATGACAGACTTCATGTGGCGTAACCTTCTTTTCAACCGACTTCAAAAAAGGAGGAGGTTCTCAATTCGACCCGTATGTTTTTTTTTTTTTTCTATGTTTGTTACGCGATAACTCCGCCAATTATGAACCGATTTGAACAAATTTTTTTTCGGCGTATAGGTAATACCTCAAGGGTGGTCCCATTGACACCAGGTCAGGATCTGATGATGGGATCCTGGAGAAATCGAGAGAACTCTTCAAATATTATAGGCAGACCTATAGTGATTTTTGTGTTTTTCATAATAACTCGTGCAAATGCACATGGTAAGCATAATATTGTGATGCGGAACTGCTGATGAAGACCACATATGGCCACCAGATCTGCTCAATACTAGGTACAAATACAATGCGTGGCTGACGGGCAGGCAACGCATAGCCTAAACCGGTGGACCTAGAGCCACGAAACTTTGTACAGGGGTTCCTTAGTAGCGTGGGGTAGCACTGATATGGGATTTGACAAAATTAATTCCCCAAGGGGGGGGGGATAGGGGGTTACAGTTTGTATTAAACTCAATCTAATCAAATAGGGTTTGTGGAAGTCGGTTTTTTCTAAAGTTTACTTTTTGTTTCAATTATTTGGCTTAGTTTTACTGTATTAATGGCTGAGATGACTCTCAGAGATCTGAGATAACTCTCTGGTTTATAAATAAGGGCCCTATTTTTTTGCGTGACATGTTATAAGCAGGTTCCTTCAGGATATAAAATAAATGTGTGTTATGTTCTGACAGGGAGATGGAGATGAGAACCATGTTCCCACTGAAGATGGAAGATTATGAGGATGAACCTATAATTCCCGTGAGGAAGAGAAGGCATCGAAGGCAGACTGCAGCTGTGGCAACCCCAACTACTGGTATTTCAAGAAGTAATCATACAGATCACATAGAAAATGGAGCTGGAATGAACTTGAAAGGAAATTCTACGAAAAGTGTGTCTGTAGTCAACCCATCATCCGGTACCTCTAGAAGAATCTATACAGATCACAAAGATTCGGGAGACGGGAAGAACTTAGAAGGAAGTTCTACTAAATCTGTGTTTGTCAACATGTGGCTGTCAGTTTTTCATTAAAAAATGTTGACGTAGAGTTTGACAAAATCCTCGGAATATCTTATTTCGGTGTGACATCTAAAATAAGCCATCAAATATCGACATAGATTATGTTCTAGTTGCTTAAATGATTACACCGTAATGGTATACGCACGTACACCTGGTTCGCAGATTTTTAGCCGAATCACTTGGCTTCATTTGAGTGACTCTGGTTTTTTGTTGCTAAAATAAAATAAAATAAATAAAGTAAGGCACAAAATTTTCTCACAGATACTTGGAAGATAGTAGAGGCTTACAGTAAATCCGCATAAGCAGCAGAGGAGCGGCATTGTCTCGTCTGAGAACAGCGGACTTATCTCTACACCGCACTCTACCTACGGTGAAACAAAATGGCAGATTAGACGCCCTGTGTACCGGCCACGGAACATTTGTTGCGGACCTGTAAATAACTAATTAGCTTTGTTTTTCACTGCCCGGGGATAAGTTTGTTCATTGGAATCAGGTGGACACTAGGCGGTTTATGTAGGGTCAAAACCCGCAGTTTACATGCCTTGTTATCGTACGATAAAAACTTATCGCCAATGACTATCATCATCGTCACTATAGCTCTTAATCTTTGATCTTATATTTGGGACAAACCATCATCCCTGAGACTGTAATTGCCTATTTGGAAGTCAGGATTCAAGATTCAAGTTTCTTCCCTGGCCACAAGCCACTGCGCAATGGTGGCAGGGTTAATGAAAGTACTTTTACGCAAGATTTAAATATTTTCCACGAGTTAATGCTTTCCAGCATTTTAGTTATTAGGTAGATACTCAAAAGGTGTACCTAATAATGTGGCAGAGCTAATGTAACTCACCCATTACGGTATGGGTAGATTTTTCTATTATAGCTTTAGAAACTTTTCCAACACAAACCTGATTTCTTTACAAATCTAAGAAGAATTTGATAAGAATCTATCGCAAAGAAAGGGATATGGTAGAGTGCGAAAATCCGTCGAAAGATGTATGAATAGTGAATACCTTCATGCGATGTATGAATAGTGAATACCTTCATGCGATGTATGAATAGTGAATACCTTCATGCGATGTATGAATAGTGAATACCTTCATGCGATGTATGAATAGTGAATACCTTCATGCGATGTATGAATAGTGAATACCTTCATGCGATGTATGAATAGTGAATACCTTCATGCGATGTATGAATAGTGAATACCTTCATGCGATGTATGAATAGTGAATACCTTCATGCGATGTATGAATAGTGAATACCTTCATGCGATGTATGAATAGTGAATACCTTCATGCGATGTATGAATAGTGAATACCTTCATGCGATGTATGAATAGTGAATACCTTCATGCGATGTATGAATAGTGAATACCTTCATGCGATGTATGAATAGTGAATACCTTCATGCGATGTATGAATAGTGAATACCTTCATGCGATGTATGAATAGTGAATACCTTCATGCGATGTATGAATAGTGAATACCTTCATGCGATGTATGAATAGTGAATACCTTCATGCGATGTATGAATAGTGAATACCTTCATGCGATGTATGAATAGTGAATGCCTTCATGCGATGTATGAATAGTGAATACCTTCATGCGATGTATGAATAGTGAATGCCTTCATGCGATGTATGAATAGTGAATACCTTCATGCGATGTATGAATAGTGAATACCTTCATGCGATGTATGAATAGTGAATACCTTCATGCGATGTATGAATAGTGAATACCTTCATGCGATGTATGAATAGTGAATACCTTCATGCGATGTATGAATAGTGAATGCCTTCATGCGATGTATGAATAGTGAATACCTTCATGCGATGTATGAATAGTGAATGCCTTCATGCGATGTATGAATAGTGAATACCTTCATGCGATGTATGAATTGCGACCGCAAGTATGATGTCATCTGTTTTAGCAGGCATTTCAACCTTCACTGCCCAAAATCACAGGATTATTTATTTTATTAACCGACTTCCCAAAGGAGGAGGTTTACAATTCGTCCGGATGTTTTTGTTTTTTATGTATGTGCCCCGATAGCGCCTAAACAGGTTGACCGATTTGGAAATTATTTTTTTGTTTGAAAGGGTTTACCTTCCCATTGGTCCCATTGACACCAGGTCAGGATCTGATGATGGGATCCTGGAGAAATTGAGGGAACTCTTCAAATATTATAGGCAGACCTATAGTGATTTTTGTGTTTTTCATAATAACTCGTGCAAATGCACATGGTAATCATAATATTGTGATGCGGAACTGCTGATGAAGACCACATATGGCCACCAGATCTGCTCAATACTAGGTACAAATACAATGCGTGGCTGATGGGCAGGCAACGCATAGCCTAAACCGGTGAACCTAGAGCCATGAAACTTTGTACAGAGGTTCCTTAGTAGCGTGGGGTAGCACTGATGTAGGATTTGACAAAATTAATTCCCCAAGGGGGGGGGGGGGGTGATAAGGGGTTACAGTTTGTATTAAACTCAATCTAATCAAATAGGGTTTGTGGAAGTCGGTTTTTTCTAAAGTTTACTTTTTGTTTCAATTATTACACTTCTTGAAATGGGTGTTCACGGAAATAATGTGAAACAACGAAGCAAAAAAATATTTAACGCCAGGATTTCTTGAATCTGCCCGCCCGCCGCCGGCACTGGCTGATTTCAGAATCGCCTGTACACGGCTTCCTTAGCTAATTAATTCAAATCGGGGCTTTCTACAAATTGGAATTCAGCATTTCGTGCCAATTTTCAACTTATCCGTAGATTCCTCAACTATCTCAGTATTTAAACCAAAAAGGATAATGGGAAATATAAAAAACTTTTCAGAGAGTTTCCATTCCAACGATTCTTGAGACAGGTTTACCGTTTAACTAGACCAATTAAATTCCGAAGTGGTCCCTTAACTATCTACGACTAATAATACTTGTCGAAATTCTCTGATTCTCTCTCTGAAGTTACGATGCTTTTCAGAAAGAAATGAAGAAACCTACTAAAGTCATTACATAAATTCTTAATAGATGTACGATGGTTTTCTCAAATCTTAATTAAACTCAGTACGACAACGACGACTTACAAAAGTTATGATCAAAAGTTGGTTAGTGGTTTTCGGCACCTAAATAGACTCCTTGTATTAAAGTCTGTGCTCCTTGTAAATTGTCTTCAAGTAATGTTTTCTAAGGCATAATTTAACTATTATCCTATAGTACAGGGTCTAGTATGGTGCGACAAAACTTTTTGGGGAGTAGAGGTTTTATACTGCTGATCACATTATTATGTATCTACTTGAAATTCTGTCCTAGGTTGCGGGACGGTTGCTTAAGATATGATTCTAGAAAGATTTCTGGGAAATACCCGATATCTTCCATATTATCCATCATATTTTATTTTTATATATTATATTTGTATTTGAAATAGCTCATAATTTGATTAAAACTTCAAATGCAATCGATGTCAAAGTTGCTCGAAGTGTCTTTTCAGGCATTCGAAGTTGAATAAAATCTTCAATTTTCGTCTAAGTAATAAGTACTCCTGTTAAAACTTTCCAATCTTGTACCTATAAAGTTGAAACTAGAGGTTTCACAGTTTATTCTGATTATACTGGATGCGTAATTATTGGCTACTATAATAATTTTCTCCTGATGTCTAAAAAACCACACACCAATCTCTTTCACCCTGTTTGATACTCGTACTCAAATATTTCGGTATACCTCGGTCAACTAAACAAAGGATCGATCTCGCATTCGCACCCTTCATATGTCAGAGGTTCACCCTACTATTTCAATGACGGTGTTATGTCTTGTTTGCACTGAATTTTCGTTTCGTTAGGCGAGAAAGGTTTGGTGACTGGGTGTGTGTTTGCTTTGACCGGGGCATGCGAAATTGGACGAATGGCTGTGTCGTGTTAATTGACTGTCCGTTAAATGAGACGGCGGGCTATTTCTGAAGCAGCGTTTGCTTCGAATAATGTTGGTGACATTTTCGGGAACTCCTTTATTTCCATTCCATCTAGCTCAGTTGAATACTGCTGCTCATACTCGTATAGGGCTCATAAACGGGTAACTTTACGTTGTTGACTTTGTAAGGGTTTCTGGCTGCTGCTTCAGGTGCCATCTTTATCTCTTTTTATTCTGTGTAGCTTTTATATTAGTCTGAGTTTTAAACAGACGGAAGTCGTACTGGCACTGAGGGCTTTTTGGGAGGTGTCAAAACGACTAAACTAAAGGAACTAATGGCACTTAACTGACAACCTCAAATACGAGAGCTCTTGCGCGGACCACAGATTAAATTTTCAAACACAAAATTTTAATTACCTAGTTTAGTTGGTATAGTTTGTGTCGCCCCCCAAATCATAGGGGTAATCACATATACTTTAATTTTGTTAACTTTGGAACAAAGTTCAGTTCACAATATTTATTGACCATAACATCATACATATTACTTAGTCAACGTCAATATAATATTAATATTTATCGAATAGTATCGAATATATATACACATATATATTTACCACCCCGCATGGGTCACAGCGCGACGCTACAATTAAACATGACGTGGTACTCAAATAACCCTCACCTGTTTAGTAATTACTATGACGACCAGAATGTACCCATTCAGGAGCAGCCCTATCGCCGAGATGACGGTGACGGCGACACTGACCATCACCGTGAGAGCATCCTCGCCACGGATCTCCGTCTCGTTCATCTCCATGCGATAGTCCTGTCCGTCTCTCTCGATCCTGAGGGTTACGTGGGTCCATGGGGTTGCCTGGGGTTGTGAGGTATGGCACTGGTCACCTGACGGCTGACGCCGCACTCCATTGCATTTTCGCTGTTCAGATCTGGAAGAGAGAACACAATTAAATTAAGCTAGTCACAAAGAGTGAGATGGGCAGGACACGAAAGATTGATGAGACCAGGTGCTGTCAAGACTATATTCGACTCCGGGGAAGACCCAGAAGCGGTGGATAGATTGTCTGGAGAAAGATCTGAGCAGCATAGCAAGACAACATCTTAAATAACGGAGGCCAGAGGCAGAGCGAGATGCAAGACGATCGTGGATGAGGTCAAGACTCACAAAGGATTGTAGCACCCGAGGAAGTAGTAGTAAGTACCTACTTATAGATAGATACTTTACTACTGCTATACTAGCCTACTTGTAGATATATTGAGTACTAGCTGCCTGTGGCGCGGAATCGCAACATAATTTGGGTAATACCTGCGCGCGGTCAGAAAACTGTTCGTCCCTTCATTTGAGAGGCACAAAACTAATGATCATCATCATAATAAGTACAGTCACCATCAGATTTATGCACAGCATTCATTCATAAATGGCGGGGCTTATATTGGACAGCTGCTGAGCTGCTAAAGAGCAAAGGGTTAGTGAGGCTGAGTATAACTCATCCATCCTCCTCCTTTCTCATCCCAAGTACCCCAACTTGGTTTGCTGGAAAATATCTCTTGGGCTTAAAATATGGCTTTAAACTTCGTTAACTTTAGTTTATTTCCGAAATAAAGTTTTTTTCGTAAATAGTAAATGTGTACCCACATTACGAAAGAGGATTTCAAAATCTTTCGTGATGACTATTGTAGGTATTTTCATTTCGATTGAATGACAAACAACAAAAATGTCCCTCTGGGTACCTAGCCGTAAACCACCGCTACAATATATCTGAACCGCATGCAATCCGTGACACGCAATACTTGGATTAAGCTGACTTCTGATGCACTGTGGCATTAGCTCGATTTTGTACAGTCCACTTCAGGTCAAGCTACACCAGTATTTACGCACTATTGTCCGGTTTCCTAGGTCTTAGCCAATCACTGCTAATGACGTGCCGCTATTATTCAAAATAGCGGCACGCAAAATACCATCAGGAAACCGGGCTCTATTTGAAGCTGACTGTACATAAATATGTCGACGAGATTGTGCCGACAACTACAAGTCGGACTTATTACTGGGGTAATGATTAATAGGGTAGTAAGGAATGTAGGTTTATCATTCTCAAGCAGGGAACAAGGAAAACATTTTACCATAGCCATATAATATTGCTTAAGCTGTAGTGGAGGACATAACAAGTGATAGCGGATATTACCGCCCCTCGTTATTACACACACCGCTCCCTCACTGCTCTGCTATATTATACCTGCAATCCTGCAATATAGGATGATCTCTGACAGCTTGTCACTGTGACTTTACTAGGCATAGTTCCTTGGGGCAAGTTCTTCATAATTATGGGTACTATCATTCCCCAAAATATGGTCTGCTAATTAAATGTCACCCTGACCTGTATTCTCTGACGGAATTTGTTATTTGGTTGAAATTTTGAAATTACAACTGTAAAACTAATGTCATTCAAATTATCCAGAAACATCGCAATCGCAATCAAAATAATATGCTCTGATGTAGACGCCTTCAGAGTAGAGAAGTGAAACTTCAGTTTAAAATAAATAGGAAGATCGTTTTGTTATTAATTTTTTCCTTATGGATTAATAAAAAAAAAACAAATTCTGCTTCATTCACCCCCTATTCCAAACTCTTTATTAATCTGTGCCCCCCTACTAGAATATAAAATAGGGCTACAAGTGAAAGCAACCGATAGGCTCACCGCTAGTTATTCAGCTCATTTTTTATGCATTATACCCTTGACTCCCCTTTTAAGGTCAGACATCGTGAAATCGAACCGACTCGAGTTAAATTACAGAAAATTGTTGTTGCTCAGATTTAGGGCGAGGGTACATGGATCATTGTTGCTACTGACTTACTTTTTTACAAGGGGTAGTAACAACGTGTAAATAAATTAACGCAAAATGAGAAACCACTTTGTTAGGGGCATCATTCTGAGCAACTGTATTTTTCACTTCCCAGTTCGTTTTGACCTGAGTGGATCAGCTGATTTTGTATAGAGAAGTGAAAAAAAAGTTGCTCGGATTAAATCGGTTTCATAATTAATGTTGCTCAGAATGATATCCCTAACAAAGTAGTTTCTCATTTTGCGTTAATTCATTTACACCTTGTAGAGAAGCTTCAGATATTTATTACATTTTGAAAGCAAAAATCATAACAGACCCAGGTTTTATTTTATTTAGCATTGATTGTCACCAAAAACTAAAATATGGTAAGTACTAAACCGGAATCGCAACCATTTAAAAACACTCATTAGCGGCTACTGACAGTAAACAGGTTTTGTAAGGGCATGGGTTAGGGCGATGGGCTAGCCCGCTTGTCACGCAACGCTTTACTTACATGGCCGTATACGGATGAAAACCGGACTCCTGATTCTCTACCCCCCACGTACGTCGTCGGCGCCCTTACGTGACTTGTGGCCTTGACAGCATTTCACGACAATCGCTTGTGTTGTATTGTATCAAAGTGAATACCATTTCTATTTCTACCTGCCGTCGTCGATAATCCCCGAGGTCAACAAGACGAGGAAAATATGGGCCCTGTCATCAATAAAATTGGCTAAAATAAATGGCTTCTATTACGAGGAAGCGTTACGTAAATCAGGATGATCTTGACAGACAGTAGCTGTTATGTATATTTTCATTGCGAACTAGATTGTTGGTTATTATATTACCAATTACGAATTATTATTATTCGTATTCTTTATTTTTAACGTTATTGGGCCGAGAGGCCACTGACTCGATTAACTGCCTTCATTCGTATTTGTATATTCCGTATATATTTATTGCATGTCAGAAAAAAACACAAACAATACAGAAAAGGCATGAACAAAGGCAAGCTTATCTCTAAAAAGAGATTTCTTCCAGCAAACCCAGGATGGACAGGATACATTTTAAAACTCAAAACGGGTAGGCCTATGTGCTAAAGTAAAAAATAAAATATAAATAAATTATATTAAAATATGATGTGGGTGGGATGGGCATCCTTAGCGTTGGTCCGCAACCCATCTAGGAGAAGGAATAACTCCAAAATCAAACCAAGTTCCGGGATGTAGTTTCCGTTAGGCGTGATTTGTACTAAACAAATTGCGGCAACTGCACTGATTGATATCAGAGTAGGATATCAACGTAGGGCGGCGGCGGAGGAATGTCCTGAACATCAACGCCGGCGCCCATAGGCCGAGTCAGTAGGCCACTACTTGCCTGCCAACCCGCACTGGACGAGCGTGGTGGGTTAAATGTCCAAACCTTTTCCCCGTTAACACTATGACTATACACAAAACAAAGCGCAGGCCCCTAGTCCCCGGCGGCTCCAGTGACCCTGGCTGTGACGGTCAGCCGGCAAGCTCTGGAGCAGGGGGTGCTAAGAATCCCCGGGTTGACAACTCTAACCGTCAAACGGCGTCGGCTATGAATAAGGACTCCGAAAATAAACTAAAAATTATTACCTATAATGTACGCACTCTTAGCACTGAGGAAAGGATGATAGAACTTGACAATGCATTGAAAAATATATCTTGGGACATAATGGGTTTATCAGAAGTAAGAAGAAACGGGGAAGATACATTAGAAACAGAGAACAAAATTTTCTTTTATTCGGGTGTAACAGGGGGACAATATGGAGTAGGATTTTTAGTAGCCAAACGTTGGAAAAATAATATAATTGAATTCATTGCTTATTCTGAAAGAATTGCCGTACTTAAATTTAAAATTACTAAAGACAAAATGTTAATTGTAGTTCAGGCTCATGCTCCTACCAAAGATCATTCAGACGAAGAAGTAGAATCATTTTACGATTCACTTAATAAAGCCTGTGATGAAAACCGTGGAAGCTGGACAGTCGTGATAGGCGATTTTAATGCAAAGATCGGACCGAGGCAAGACAATGATAACTGTCATACACAAGGCCCGTACGGCCAAGGAGTCCGCAACACAAGGGGCACTCGTCTCATCCACTTTGCATTTGGCCAAAATCTCTCTATTAGCAACACCTTCTTTTATAAAAAACCACAGCGAAGGTGGACATGGATCTCACCAAATGGCTTAGTAAAGAATGAAATAGATTACGCTCTAGTCTCAGATCAATCATTAGTCCGAGATGTTGGTGTTATTAATAATATCAAATTTTATTCTGACCACCGACCTTTACGCACAAACCTAGAATTTAACTTAAAAATTCATCGACAAAAGTTATTTCAATGTAAAATCAAAAATTTAAATAAAAATACAATAATAGCGAATATTGAACAGTTTAAAATAGAACTCAAGAATAGCTTTGAATTACTTGGACAGTCAGATACGGATAATGTTCAGAAAAGGTATTCTAATATCCAACAGTGCATAAAAGAGGTAAGCAACAAAATAAAGACGATTAAAACTAAAATACAAAAATTATCTTCAGAGACTTTACAACTGATAGATGAAAGACAAACACATGTAAACAACAACAATAGTGAAGAGTACAGAAAGTTAAACAAAAAAGTAAAGAGATCCATTAGAAACGACAAAAGACGCTACAATGTAACACTGGTAGAGACAGCATTGCTCAAAAACAATTCCCTCAAAGTAGCTAAGAAAGGAATAAACAACAGTAAGTCGTGGATGACATGTCTTAAGGACGCAAATGGAAAGAAACATGGACATAAAGACAAAATAATGGAAATATGTACAGATTTTTATCAACAGCTCTACTCAGATACATATAATACACTAGAATCACAACTTATAACAGAATTTTCTTGCCCACACGACATACCACCAATTACCGCATTCGAAGTTCATTGTGCATTACGTTCAATGAAATATAATAAAAGCCCAGGCCATGATGGCATTTCTACAGAAGTACTTAAACTAGGAGAATCAGTGTTACTTCCGCATGTAACAAACCTCTTTAACGCAATTATACATACTGGACGATTCCCAAAAAATATGTGTCACTCGGAGATTGTGCTTCTTCATAAAAAGGGTGAAAGGTCAGATATCGGCAACTACAGACCAATCAATATTGTTTCACATCTATACAAGGCATTTATAAAAGTGATTGAACGCCGTATATCTGGCCTGTTGGATCAAGCACAACCACCTGAGCAGGCAGGATTTCGTCCAGGCATGTCCACCACCGACCATTTGCACTCCCTCAACCAGATCATAGAGAAACACCAAGAATTTCACCTTCCTCTTTATCTTGCATTTATAGATTATAGTAAAGCATTTGATAGTTTGACACACACATCAATATTTAAAGCATTGCACACCCAAAAAATTCACGATTTTTACTGTAGATTAATTAAACTTATCTATGATAACAGTACATCCGCTATCAAATTACAAACCTCCGGCCCTTCTTTCCCAATTCAAAAAGGGGTAAAGCAAGGCGATCCGCTTTCCCCTAAACTCTTCACGAGCACATTAGAAGAAGTTTTTAGAAAAATAACACCAGAATGGGAACAGAAAGGCATAGAAGTTGGCGATGCAAGGTTAACCAACCTTCGCTTTGCCGACGATATCGTGTTATTTTCTCGTTCTGCAGGAGAGCTACAGTCGATGCTACAACACCTGAGCATGGCAAGCCTCGAGGTGGGACTAAGGATGAATATGTCAAAGACCAAGGTCATGACAAACAGCACTGAGCATACAGTGGACGTGGATGGGTCAAGAATTGCATATGTCCAAGAATACATCTACTTGGGCCAAATAGTCTCTTTCCAGGCCAGACAAGACAAAGAGGTCGAAAGACGAATTGGCAATGCCTGGAAAAGTTATTGGTCCATGAAAGAGCTCATGAAGGGAAATCTCCCTCTTACTCTGAAGCGACAACTGATGGACATGTGCATTCTTCCCATCTTTACCTACGGAGCTCAAACTTGGTCTTTGACTGACATCCAAAAGTTTAGACTCGAGGTTTGCCAGCGAAATATGGAGCGCAGTATCTTGGGGGTCCGGTTGCTGGACCGTGTCCGGAACACCGAGTTGCGCTCCAAAACTAAAATAAAAGACGTAGCAGAAAAAGCGGCCGAATTGAAGTGGGACTGGGCCGGCCACGTTGCTCGTATACCCCAATCGAGGAGGCATTTGACTACCGACTAATTTCCCGGCGTTTGAAATTTGGCATGTGAGTAAGTTAGGTAATAAATATTATAGATGTAAAATAATCCAGGTAATTTTTTTTCGAGAAATCATGTTTTTTCACCTAAATAGGGAAATCGTGTATAACTCTCTGTGAATATGGCCTCGGCCTGAAATACTTTCTGTATACTTACGTTTGTATCATTTAACATAGGTATATAAAAAAATCCAGCTTTTTTTCCATTTTGAATATACCTAAAATTACCTTTTTAATATTTTTCACTCTAGCTTCTACAGATAATGAGCTCTTTAATTTATTTACTTTTAATATGTTTTTATATACTAAAATACATAATTTCATTTTGTAATCCAGGTGATTTTCCTTTTTAAACATCGTGAATTTGTTTTTTCTGAAAAACTGAGTGTGAACTAAAGCTCTTCCGAATTTTATTCCTTTTTAAGTTATGATTCGCTGTATTACAATAGATTTTCCAATAATCCAGGGGAAAATCGGCTTTATACCAAAGAATTTCCAATCCAATCAAGGCCAGCTATAAGGCCCCGTTCAGACAACGACGGGAGCCACGCGGTTTGAGAATCGTGCTGGCACCACGCGGGTCTATTTTCTTAGGAATGTATGTAATCGTACAAACACAACCGCGCGGTTAGTTCACCCATTGTTTTTTGGCAGTTATCTGGCGGGAGCCACGCAGTTGTGTCTGAACGATACATTCCTAAGGAAATAGACCCGCACGGTGCTCGCACAATTTTCAAACCGCGCGGCTCCCGCCGCCGCTAGTCTGAACAAGTGCTAAAGTCCATTCACACAAACAACACACTGAAGTACAGTACGGGGCGTTTGATTTGGGATGTCGGGTCTCATCTCACTCTCTCTCTCTCTCCCTCGCCAATTCAAACGCCGAGTATCAATACTCGTCGCACTTCGGTAGCTCTAGCAGGAATATTTGACAGCGCGAAAAAGTGTTCGAGCTTACATGAAATGAACTTAATGGCATTGTACATAAGAGTCACTGACATTTAAATTAGAAAACTTCCTCGACGCGTAAGTTTTCCTGCTTCCTATACGGGTCTCATCCCCGAGACGTGCCAAATCAAACGCCGGGTACTGCACGTCACACGTCGAAGCACACCCACACACACACACACACACACACACACAGGGCCGTATTCCTAATACTCTTGCTCAACGGGTTCTACACTCCGTAGACAGTTATTTTACCTTCAGGTACACCTTTGCCTCTCTTTCTAGCTGTACGGAATCCTGACAGCTAGAAAGAGAGACACAGATATATGTGGAGGTAAAATAACTGTGAACGGAGTGTACCTGAAAAGCGGATGTAATTTTGTATAACATGCCATTATACTGCTTATTACCAAGAGCTTATAGCCTAGAATTGTAGAAACATATTATACTAACATAATATATTATTTTAGAATGAATTAACACAGTCAGTGCAGCCTTAGATGAATGCAATAAATTAAGCGCAATAAAGTAATACGCCTTTTTCCATACATACTTATAATACAATAACATAATATACGTATGTATAGAAAAAGGCGTACTGCTTTGCATAATTTTACCCGGATTCCGTCAAAAACTTGTATGCAACTGTTTATAGTTATAAAAACCAATTATGTATGCTGTTTATAGTATTATCAATATCATTATTACATAATAACTAAGAACTCCGTGGTGTAGTGTGTAAGTTTCATGCTTGCCCCTCACGCAGAAGATGCAGGTTCGAATCCCGGTGCTGACCATAATGAGATAAGTCATTTATCTTAAGTAAGTTATACGGACTTTCTAATGGTGATGGAAAACATCGTGAGGAAACCTTCATTGCTTCATAGCTGCGGTGATAGGCTAGCCCCCTGTTAGGAAAAATGGAGTATTGAATCACTGGCTGAAAGTGGGTACAGTTGTGCCTATGCCACTCTGTATGGGAAAAAGTGTGACGCTTTGTTTAATATACCTATATAATTCTACGTTTTGTTTAGACCATGCAATGCAAGTCATTTGTTGCGTCAATTTAATTGTATGCAAAACATAACATAGCGTCACGCCATTTCCCATACGGGACGGCAGAGGCACAACTGTGCCCACTTTCAGCCAATGATTCATTATTCCAATCTAGTTGTATGCAACAAGCAAGAAAATGGCAGCGTGTAATTAATTTCTTTATAATATACTTAGCAATAATCGCCAAATCGTGATTGATCATGCCCTAACTTAAACAATAAATTTACCCTCTCGCTCGCACATCTATTGTTCATATTGTTAGTTTGGCCCGCCCGCCCCGCGTAACCAAACCAACATAGTTAGGTATTTAGTTAACCTAGGCATCGTGATGTGATGACGCAACGCGGGTGAGGCAGCGGCGGTGGCGGCGGCGTTGTGGCGGCGCGGGGAGACAAGGGGACGGGGAGGTCGACGAGGAGGATGGTTATTTGATACCAAATATCCCCAACAGTAAAAAATGTGTGTTATCGTAAGAGAGATAGCGCCTACAATTGAATGCACGCGTAACGAACGAAATCGAACACCTGTGCCTGTGACGTTGCCGCTCCGACGAAAGAAGCAGGCGGCGCGGGAAGTCGGGAATGCGCGACGTTTTCATTTGCCAATGCCAACTTGATAATTATCGATATCGAGCGGAACGAGTTGATATAAGAAATATTAGTTGATATTTTTATTCGATTGTGTTAAGTTTGTTTATTGAATATCATAGTTAAATCGAATTATTTGTTAATTTTAATGATTCATGGTTATATTAATCATCTCTAGCACAGCGCCTCGGGGCCGTAGGTATTTCAGTATCCAACCAATGCTGACTATCTATGCTCCTAATTAGTGCTGATTGATTATGATTAGGTAGCTAATCTGATCCGAAAATATACTATCACCGACTTAAAACAACTCCTGGTATAGAAAAAAAATCTCACTATAGAGTAATTATTTGATTAATAAACGGTCAAGTGCGAGTAGGACTAGCGCACCAAGGTTTCCGATTACACTTGGAGATTGTTATTTCGTAACTGGCCCCCGATTCTCGCGCTTTCAAGATTATCTCCCCAGTCGAGATATCGGTTTTGATACTGCCTAAATCCGTCGAAAACTATCTCGATTTAGATTTATTTCGATCGAAAACGGGTCGAGATATCTCAGTTGGTCGAAAGGCTAGTCGTAAGAATAGCTTTTTCTTGTTTTTGATAGAGATTTCGGTATCTCAAAATCGATATTTCAACCATGGAGATGATCTCGCTAGCGCCAGAATTGCCCCCTGATTTACTTAGGTTTCTACGTGAAAAAATAATAAAAATACCTTTCTATGATGTCATCCATGTAAACCAAAAACCATACATACGGGATGTTACAAAAAAGGGGTGTACAAGCCGAAATAGGGTTGTTAAGAACATCTTTCTGAACAACTTTCCCTATGGAACCGATTTTTACTCCATCACGCAGATCAGCTGAGCGCTAGGCCCGAAATGGACTACTGAGTTAATGAAAATAAAGTTGCTCTCAAACTTAAACTCCCAATTTCTCAAACCCTGTATCATGCATATAGTAGAACTTCTGTGTTAAAGACTTCTCAAAATAAAAGGCCCGTTTTGACAGTTCACGCCCATGAATTGTGCAAATAAATAAATTATTATTAAAATTATTATTATTATTATGAAGTTTTAACCCCTAACGCGTAGGTAATAGAAGCGGTTTTCCTAGGTGCCACTTGTACGCTTTGCCTGTACGCAATAGTTGGCTTTTATTACCTATGCATTAGGGGTTACAATAGGGGGTAAAATATGTTCTCATAAGCCCCGCGGATTGGTAATCCTCCAAAGATCTGACAGTGTCATGAACAGTATGTCTATAGAAATAAGAGCTACGTTTTATCAAAATCCATCAAATGTATGAAACTGTCGGGGTCATTGTTATTCTGCGGGACTGATACTCTGAAAGCAAACATTTTGCTTTTTCGTGTACACTAAAATAAAACATATTGCCATTGATTGAAAACTCAGTTCAAAGAAGGCTTTTTGAGATAATTCAGTTTGAATACGGATAATACTGATTTGTACGGAGAAGTGAAAAACAAAGTTGCTACGATCAAATCGGTTTCATAATTAAGATTTCTCAGAATGATGTCCCTAACAAAGTAGTTACTTATTTAGCGTTGATTCATTTACACGTTCTATAAATAATTCATTAATTTATTTACACTGAATTATTTTAGAAAGCCTACCTTTTGCGACATTTAATAAAAAATTATTTCTTTTTTGTTATTAAATTCCCGATCGATGGACATCATTTTTTGTAGGTGTACGCGAGAAATGCGACATTTCATGGAATTTCAACTTAAGTTATAGTTATAAATATGATTTCACGTAGAGCTCGTCTAAGCTGAAATGACGCGCCCCACTCCTTGGTTTTGTATTTACTTGTCATACAAAACCAAGGAGCGGGGCGCGTCATTTTAGCTTAGACGAGCTCTAAAAAGAACGCTAGAGGCGGTGGAGCGGCGCACAGCAATAGCGTCCTTATGTGCACACTGGTGTGATTCTCGTTAAAGAGATGTGGTTTTATGCAAGGCGATAGCGTCCTTACGTGCATGGTCACACTGCCGTAAATTGCATACCACTGCTTAGCACTTCCAGCGTTCTTGCGTGAAGTATATTCCAGAGGAACGAATAATAGCGAACAATAGACGTGCGAGTGAGAGGGGATGACTGAAATAATAATGTTGTTATATCTCTATCTAGTACATCATTCATGTTAGTTACCTACTGCAGCTAGTTTATCTGTAGAATTTGCTAAAATGATTGTTTGCACATGCACGTGATGTATACCTACGTCTAACATATGGAAATGAAACAAAATAAAAATAATGTGATTATGGTTTTAAATAATTGTTTTATTTAGAAATAGTTAGTGAGTTGAGATTAGTGTAGGCATTGGTAGTATCAGTGGGAATTCCATAGCCCTCATTCTGCCACATTTATCTGTTTGTTCATGTATTTATTTGGGAACTGAGTTTATCCGATAGAGAGGTAAAATTTACGAGTACTAAGTAAGCATAGATTTTTGTACGTATTTGCAGTATCCTATAGAAAGAGTTTGATGACGTTCATGAGAAATAATAAGACCAGGGCCGGGAGTTGCATACGGAATTGCGTGCGGGGCGCAAAAATACCTGTTTTTACTTGTAAACGGTGTGTGCCGAGAGACGCGCCGCCGCGCCGCGCGCGCCTTAAACAAAACAATTTTGCGCTCTCGCTATAGACACTGCCAAGCCATACCCGTACGCGACTCGCCACTAAAGTCAAGCGAGGTCATTTCCAACCATAACTCGTTGAACATAATAGTCACTTAAAATTAGATTCGAATACTTTTACGATACGTAGTTATTTGTGGCTTCACATATGCAATTCAGGCTTTCACCGCCTATGCTCCACTCTAACGTGGGCAAAGTCCACCTAATAAATTGTTTAATTAACGGTTCGGAGTACTTATTGTTAAAGCTTACACGTATGAGAATATTTCTCAAGGTAGCCGGTGAATAAGCAAAATAGGATAAATACATGGTAGGTAGGTATTTAATTATTAATTTAAATTCGCGCTCGGGACCCGCTTTGCAGCAGGGTTCTGCTTAAAATAGGTAGATGGTTTGTCTGTATGATAGAGACGAATGGATCAGACGAAAACTCATGTGATGATAATTTTATTTGACTAATTAGTTTTCTAATGGTAAGAAAAATAATGGTCGCAAAGGTAGTGGGTAAAAAATGTTTAATTGGTAAAATCAGAATGCTGAAAAAAAACCCAAAACATCGGTAATACCTAGGTACCTAACCAATTAATTGATCGGACTCTCTTGACCGTTTTTTAAATCGATATGTAGTGTGTATTAATATAAATTAAGAAAAGTATACTTTATTTAATTTAATTATTTGTAGTCGTAAGTTAGGTTAAGTTTTACATATTGTATTGAAATTATATCTAATAATTTAACCGCACTTGCAGAAGCATACCGCTCGAACGACCGAACAATGGCGAACTATTGTATTATGTAAGATGTAAGATGTGTAGGCGAACCAGTTAATAAATGAAAACCGTTAATAAAAGTACTTATTGACTTTTGCATATTGTATAAATACGTGGCAGCGCGACGTGCAAGGCGGCAGCGGCGACGGGCCGGGCGCTTTGGCAAACCAGTTCTAGTAGGTATCTGTCTCAGTCATGTGTGCGTGTGGCAGGGGCGGGGCGTGGCATGTGCTTACGCGGAACGGATTGGCTATGAGTGTGTTTCAGCATTAATCTTCGAATATATCCCAAAAAGTAAATAAAAGTTGGAAAAGTGACTGGATTATTGGAAAATCTATTGTAATACAGCGAGTCATAACTAAAAAAGGAATAAAATTTGAAAGAGCTTTAGTTCACACTCAGTATTTCAGGAAAAACTTATTCACGATGTTTAAAAAGGAAAATCGCCTGGATTACAAAACGAAATTATGTATTTTAGGATATCAAAACATATTAAAAGTA
The DNA here is from genome assembly GCA_963457715.1 of Argyresthia albistria. Lineage (NCBI taxonomy): Eukaryota > Metazoa > Arthropoda > Insecta > Lepidoptera > Argyresthiidae > Argyresthia > Argyresthia albistria. The sequence goes on along the minus strand of OY735266.1, from coordinate 3,369,473 downwards.
AATAAATTAAAGAGCTCATTATCTGTAGAAGCTAGAGTGAAAAATATTAAAAAGGTAATTTTAGGTATATTCAAAATGGAAAAAAGCTGGATTTTTTTATATACCTATGTTAAATGATACAGAAATTATTTTAGGCCGAGGCCATATTCACAGAGAGTTATACAGGATTTCCCTATTTAGGTGAAAATACCTAAATTCTCGTAAAAAAAATACCTGGATTATTTTACATCTATAAATATTTATTACCTAACTTCATCACATACCAAATTTCAAACGCCGGGAAATTATTCGAATTTCTCCATACAACGAAACCCAGACAGAGTGGACTAGTATGCAACCGGACCGATGGGCCAAACAAATGACACTCTGGGTCCCACAAAACGCAAGGCGAGGTCGAGGCCGCCCTAGAAAACGTTGGAGTGACGAGCTGAGGGACCACAATAAGAACTGGTGGGAATCGGCCCAGGAGCGCGATGCATGGAAACGGGGAAGAGAGGCCTTTGCCCAGCAGTGGGATGATATAGGCTAAATATAATAATAATAATATAATAATATATTAAAATATATATATTCATTCCTTCATTTTCTTTCCTAAGTTTATTTATTTTCAGTTTAGATTAAATTCAGCTCAAAGTTAAAAGTGTTCTAATCCATTTACGTACCTGTTTATTATATTTGTAAACTGGCGGTTACGATTTTGGTTCGTACTTCAATACTCTTTACGATGAAAATGTAAAAGTTGTAAAACAAAATACTATTGCCAATGTACCAATGTAAGTACCTAAAATATGCCTACCTATCGCATGTCACATGTTGCCAAGCTCTTGGCCGCCAAATAGTAAGTTTATTTTTATTGGCGAAATTATTGTGGCAACACACGATAGAAACAGATCACAAACTTAACTTATTTGATTATCCATAAATAGGTATTTTAGTAGAGGCTGGCTGAGATAAGGCTGAGTGGTGTAATTCTATCGAAATATTACAAATCAAATTCTTAAAATTATACCAAACTGATACACCGCTATTTCTACGGGCTGAAATATCTAATATCCGGGATGGATACAGATCGAAATATGAATAAACAGGATGTTGCAAAATATAAGGGATGCTTGGCTTTTCATCAGCAAGATGAGATCTTAATTGAAGAAAATAAATCCAAACCAAATTTTCTCCATTTGAAACGAACAGGATTTCTTGTAATGAATTAATTTTAGTATGTAAACTAGAAAAACTTCAAAATATATGCAGTGGAAAGCATAATAACAGTTTATATACAATAACAAATGAATAATTATAACTAAAGTATACGTAAAAACTAAACTAACTACAACTAAACTGGGTCAAAAACTTTAAAAAGCCACTCTCTTGCATGATACTCTCTTTCGTCTCGCTCGTGAATAATCAAAATACCGAAATAGAACTCTCATTATCTAACAACCGGAGTTATAATACTTTGCTATAATTAACTCTTAAAAGTTTACGACCCTACCATACAAGTAATAGGAGCTACCGAAATAAGTAGGTAACGAAAAGCAAGCCCTCAAAGTATTATCTGACACAACTGGCTTAAAAACGAAATAATTACTCAAAAGGTGAACCTCGAGTTAATTTATTAAAAGGGACCCGAACTCTCGAGCACAGAAACAATTCGGTATAACATTTTCTTGCTGTATAATGCCTATTTGCTGCATAACTGAGTTACATAACATTACATAAAGAGACCTTTCTCAAGGCCACCTTTAAAGCTTTTAAAATATTTGTGTCGGTTCCATGCTGACTTAATACTTATCAAATGAACTTACAAGACTATGCTAGAGACGCAGATGCTTTGGCTTAGGTTAAATTATTTCGAGAAAGCTAGAGACTGATATCTGCAACGATATGTTAATTCTATAGCCAGCTAATTAGCAGCCCCAAAGATAAATAGTTAGTTTTAGTTGTTTGTTGATTTGTCAGTATTTTTTTAACTAACTAAATACACATATCTCGACAGTAGAGTCAGCAGATGTACATCAAGCTACTCAAATAGATCTCACTCAACATCCTAAGCAAACAGAAACATCTACACACACAGCAAATGTATCAACATGAAGTCAACACTTTGGCTGTGTAAATATTTTTGGTTGTGTTGTGTATGATGTGTAAAAGTATCTTGCGTGCTGCAAGTTTGCTGGAAGAGATCTCTTACTAGACATAAGCTGCTTTGTACACTTTTACTAAATATTTTTGGAATATAATAAAACGATCCACTAAAAAATTAACTGATCGACTAAAACTAATCCTTTTAATTTTATTAATTAGTAATTTCTAGGACTGTCCTCATGCATCCACATTCCTGTCCTGCCTAGGTTTGCTGGTACAAATCTCTCTTTAGAGATAAGGTCGCCCTTGCGTATAATATTTCTTGTAAATGTATTTTTTTATGGTTTTGCTCAATAAAGAATATGAATAAGAATATGAATAATTTAGTCGCTCAGTCAGTTTTTCGGTTAGGTTAGGTTAGACTTTTTTGATGCTCGTTTATATACTACCTGATATTTTTGTCCTGTATTTTTTCTGTGTGCAATAAAGAAATTATGTATTATGAATTATATCAATAACTCATGTGCCTAGGATATCCCTATACAACTTTGCACTACTTTGTGGCTCATATCATAATATATGCTCGGGTGATTTTACAGACAAGATAAAGAAAATTGAGGATGATTATAGTCTTCAGACTTATTAGGTTTTTGTGTTATACCTACACCACAGAAGAGATAATAGTCCTACACCTAAGTTATCCTCTCAGGATTTTATATCCAAACACTAACAACAGTAAACAGTTTAAGAATCACTAAGATGCTTTTCCAATAAATAGTTGATTACTACCCACCTACAAACCAAAATTTAAGGTCTTCCAAGAAACTACAGCTAACATCAAGTTCATACAAATATTTACTTGTATTGTCGGCCTGAACAAACAAGAACTTACAAGGCGATGGTCAAAGCGTCTATCCTTTCATCAGCAAAGTGGAAGCATGCGATTCGAGCCAAGTAGAAGTTAATTACTGGTACAGCTGATTACAGCCTTTGGCGTTCGCTTCCTATGACCAGACGCTGGGCATTTATCGACCAGCTTGGAGTCCAGATTCGAGGTTCAATCCTGATTTATATTAGAAAAAAAGAGGTTTGTTATACCATCGTTAGCGTTTATATATGTATGACATGTATGTATGTCCGTGGCATCCTAGCGCTGAAACGGCAGATTTTAAAGAGCTGTCTTGTAAATTGTAGTAGTAGACATCGTCGCTGCGATAGTTTTTATCCGTGTTTTTTAATTAGTTCGAAAGTTATCGTCTTTTAGGGAAGAAGTCAGCCCCAGAATTAAGGTTTAATTTATTGTGTCGTAAATTGTGTTAGATGTCCATTTGCGTAAAGAAAACTTGGCTATTCCAAACTGAATAATGTATAAACATGTATTTAACGCACGAATCGGCTTACGAAACGTATTAGATAAGATACATAAGCGTTTATTCAGACGTCATTATACACAGTATACAAGTATCCTCCTGAAATAAGGCTTCAGTTTTCAGCACATAAGGTCGGTCCACTTACTTTAGTTACCGGGATCGCTTTACAGTACAGTGCTCCAAATTAATCGCACCGTAACGGTTCCTGGGTGGTGTGCAGAAGTGTAATTAATTAAAGTACCTAATGTAAGTGGGGATCATCAAGACCTCAGTTTGTTTTGCATCAATTTAAAATAGCTTTTATCTTTTATCAGGGTGAGCAAAACGGAAGTGTTGGAAATGGAAATGTTTTAACAATTTAGGGTTTTCGTAAGTCTCTTAAACTTAATTATTTCGTAATTTCGTAATTTCTTTATTGTACTCACATGATGGCAAACATATATCTTATAGAAAAATCGTGTACAAAGGCGAGATTATCTCTAATAAGAGATTTCTTCCTGCAAACCATGTTGGGTAGGAGACGGAGATGATAGGAGGTAAGGGGAAGAACTGCGCGTACAATAAAACTATATGCTAGTATAATACATATTACACATACATAAAACCCTATTGAAGACACTTTTTTACAGTTCACATCACTAGTCTGTCCCAAATGTTTTTGATGGAGATACATCATAAATTTACCTGAATGTACCTATATAAGATGACAGATGAATCTGCGTTACTACACACACAATACACATAGACATAGAACTTATCGAGAATGTTTTATTATTGACTGGGACTCTAACGTAAGCGGATAAAGACGATGTCAAATATGTGAAGAACGACCAAACGCAAAATAAATAAACCTCTTCTCTTCTTAGATTAATCTTTGTGGATTAAGTTCTTGCTACCACAATTTAATTGTACAAAGGCTTTGCTTTTTTGTGGGAACGTACCTTTGTCGGAAAGAAAACACAAAGCTTCTGTCTAGAAATAAAGGAACTGTAAGAAGAGACTTCTTGTTTTATTACAGAACTAAAGCAACAGATGGTCGACCGCAGCCCACATTACGGAGTTCTGTCTATAAAAGCGATATCACAGAACCAGACGCGACAATAAACCAGTTACGTTTCCACTGCTGGTTTATTAGTATTTGTGGGAGAGAATACGAGTGTCAAGCGGTCAGTGGATTGTGTGGTCGCAAGAACTCAAGTCGTTGTAGTAGGTGGCAAGACTGGTGGGCGGAGTGTCTGAGTCTAATGTTGATTCTTGTTTCTAATTGTTGTAGAGCACAGTTCTGTAGCAGAGTAACAAGTTATATCTTTCTAGAATTCTACTGTGTGTGGTGCGGTCTGGGAAAGTGAATTAAAAACCGGCCAAGTGCGAGTCAGACTCGCCTATAATAGGTTCTGCTCGAAGATGGATCAAGAACGCGTTTCTTGCATCATTTTAGTACAGATGCGTCATCAAGTGACATGTAAAAGGTTACAATGGCAATTTAAATTATTTTCTTTCAAGGTATGGCAGATAAATGAATGGGTAGTACTTCCCTATTCTTATTTTCAGTGGAATGGTTCGAAGGCACAGATTACAATTACGCGCAATTTTCCCTGATGACATAAAAGGACGAAATGCATTTTCTATGTCTTCGTCTCGCCTTCTCTGAAAAGCGTCCTCGATTTTCAATAAAATTCACGTTATTATCTCCGTGGAGGGTGATTTTATGTCGAGACTCGAGGTATCTTCACCTTTTAATAAATTGTAAAGAATGAGTAAAAATACTGAATCTCGTATACAGTATTTTATACGATATTCAAACAGGAACGGTAACGATAATGCCAGCTGCTCCCACGTTACTTTTGTAATGATTCATAATTGAAAAACAAAAATAGATACAATACAACATATAGGAAAGCAGAATGACCTTAATTGATTTACTTGATGCCTTGATGCCACCCCTGAGGCTGAAGGGGACGATAAATTCAATGAAAATGAACTGAACTGAATTGAAGAAGAAAATTGTGTTTTCTTTTTTGTGATCTCGGATCCACAATGAAAGAAATGATGATAAGTATGATTGCTAAGATTACTTGCTCACTGTGCTGAGGAAGCTATATTCTATATTATGCATGCTGACAATGTGATAACTTGAGAATAAATAAGTAACGAATAACTTGAATGTATCGAATTAATTCAGAAATAATGTAAAATGTATTCTAGTAAGTAGTCAACAGACTAGTAAACTGACCAAGATTTTCTTAAAAGGTTTTCGAATTGCGAACCACTTAGAGCGAATCTAATAAAATATGAACAGTTTGCAGCCAGAATACTGAATAAAACAATTAAATTAGCATCCAAAATAGCTACAAATTCTAGCGTCCTTCTCAAGGACAATTAGGGCTATGGCCCTCTAGAAAACCTGTCATCAATGTAGATTAAAAACTATAAAGGAAAAAATGTGATGAGCCTCAGTGATGTGATGTGTGATCATGTGCAAATGCGTCACAATCAGAAACATGCAAATAACACCCGCAGTTGTTCCTGTCATGTTATACAATACGTCCCTTGGGTGTGGTCTGCAGTCCACCCGCCTGATTCACGTCTTTGTGATATATGATAATGGTTGACCTCACGCTAACATTATACAGCTACGTACCTACTTAGTTAATTAACGCCCACTTACAGAAATTCCGTTATGGTAATGGATAACATTTACGATATAAAATTATTGGAAAATTATTGGTACCTAAAAATTAAGCTTTTTTGAAAACAAATGAATTATTACAAATTATTATTACATTATTATTTATTATTTTATCAGGTACCTAACTTTCTGGCCATTTCCATTCGGGGTGGCAGAATTGCGCCCGTGTTAACAGTATAAATTTAACACAACTTTATTAAAAGAAAGTAAATAAAAAAGAACTCTAATTGAAATGAATGGGTGGTGAAGGATGGTGGTGAAGGTGAAATAAATGCCTTATTACACGGAGTCTAAACCTGTATACGTTGTATCTGTTTGCTTATATGTTGATTGATGTTTACTATGTTGCGCACACTGCGGGGTGCTCATCACTAATTTGCATTTCATTTGAAATTAGTGTTATTATTTAGATTGCGATGCTCAGCCCCATGCTGATGAGGCAGGTTCATCACTCGTGCATTCCGCGCAGTTATTTTTATTTTCTCCGAGCTGAAAAAATATATTTTCAGCGTTAAACATTGTCCTGCGATTATGCAAATTAAACTTTATGAGGACTCCATTTTGATGAAAAATTGTCTCTACATACATGGCTGGCTTAGTTTTTGAGTTAAAACGAATACGAGTTTAATTTCAGTAGGTAGTGAACCTTTTAAATAAGCTTTTCTGATCTTTGACAAATATCGCATATTTTCTGTAACACACACAGTGTAGTGTATACACCTCATTACATACCATGACACATGGAAATTGGCCAGCCGGGCTTATCCTATGCCACAGATTAATAAAGAGTTACCTATACGGCGAAACAGAGGCAAGAAAACAAGGCGAAATACAAGGGCTTTTTCAATTTAGACATTTATGAAAGAGCTCTGTCAGTCGTTCACTTCTCCAGAACAGTAAACATGCATTTATTGTCCGTCGCTATTCCTAGTGTTGGTGAAGTATTGCAACACAACATAGCGTCACGCCTTTTCCCATACGGGGTGGCAGAGGCACAACTGGATATAATTATGCATAGTTGATCCAAGCGCCATTTTATTTTTTTTGGAAATAAGTAGAAAAGCGTTTTTGTTGATAGAATGATGACAAAAGGATATTTTTGTATCGTGCGTTTCCACAATAATTTCGTCAATGTCATGTGTTCGGACCTGCACAGGAATCAGGTTGTACTGTACAGCTCATTAAAGTCGAATTTCACAATATACGATTGTGATATATCTGACGCAGAGTGTATGCATGTATGTATGTATAGTAATTGTAAGCCCGAGGCACAGTGCTATTCGGAAATTACGTGACATATTGACAAGCGACTGCCAACAAGCGTTCTAATATTAGATTTTTGATAGCGATTTTTCGTATAGCAGCTGTGTCACGCTATTCACGCTAGGTTAGTAGATCCCGTTGAACAAAACATGCGATATGGTGACATGAAATTTAATTTATATCATCCAAGCTCAGTAAAGAGGTATTACTTCTGTCCACGGTGTTAGTTGGCCTTTCCATCACAATACTTGGTTAATTTGAAAACGTTCCATTTTCAAATCACATGTTTTATCATATGCAAAGTTATGTAATGACGTCATTTACATTACATATCAAACTGGACAATATTTTAATGCATCCACTATCTACTTCAACTGAATAAATCAAGGGCGTAAGCTGTGTCCAAAGTCACAACAGTGAAAACGTTGATGATTGTTTTTGTTTATCTTTATTTACTTGAGACGTAAAATGATACAACCCAAGTGTAGATTTAATCCTAGGTTATAGCTAGTTCATAAGTATCAACAGATGTTTAGCAGGCTAGAATATCCTCTTTGTATATTGATGTTAATGCATGGAATATTTTTTAAATTGAATAAATTAAGAATAATATTTGAAACGCCCAATATTATAAAAATGCATTTGTTAACTTAAAATTACTGCACATATTTAATTATGAGAATAAAGCGGCTTTTTAGGGTTCCGTACCCGAAGGGTGCCAAACGGGACCCTATTACTGAGACTTCGCTGTCCGTCTGTCCGTCCGTCCGTCCGTCCGTCCTGTCTGTCACCAGGCTGTAACTCATGAACCGTGGTAGCTAGACAGGTGAAATTTTCACAGATGATGTATTTCTGTTGCCGCTATAACAACAAATAATAAATTAAAAGAAATATTAAGGGGGGCTCCCATACAACAAACGTGATTTTTTTTGCTCATTTTTGCTCGATATTGATAATGGTAGCAGGTAGACGCTTAAAATGTTCACAATATATTGAGTATATTATTTACTTAAAAAATAAATAATTAAATTAAAATTAAATTAATATTTAAGGGGGGCTCCCATACTTTTTTTTGCGGTTTTTTATAGATAATGGTACGGAACCCTTCGTGCGCGAGTCCGACTCGCACTTGGCCGGTTTTTATCTTTATTTTTGTCATAAGGTTTTAATTTATACTATGAACTTGGCAACTTTTATTTTTCAACTTTTACTTGGTAAGTATTACTTTATTTACTTATAAAGCATAATAACAGTTTATATACAATAACAAATGATTAATTAAGTACAAATAGCCCTAAATACCTATGTTGAGAGTGGCATAATTCTGCATTCTTAAGAAAGTCATGGCATTTACATTGAAGTGTCCTCAAGACGTTTTATTGGTTCTATGCTAAATCCTCTGTCATGGCGCGGCGTCGTTTATTAGATAATTTCCTTGCACATTTCCCACAATTCTCGCAATTCTTACACAAAGCAGACACACAGAAAACTTTGAAATAGAAATATATTTATTTGACGTAATAACAGTTTATTTATTTATTTATTTATTTATAGGTACCATTTTATATTTTGCCATTACAGCAAACGAGCCAAGGCGGCACAAACAAAACACAAAATTACTAATTAAATAATTACAAACATCATACAATATTTATATACAATAACAAATGATTAATTATACCTAAATTATAGGTGAAAACTAAACTAACTACAACTAAACTAGGTCAAAAGATTCGCCCAGATCGCTGCCGCCGGGGCGGTAGGGTGCCCAAAACGCTGGCACCGTTACCTCGCTGTATCGCAATGCTAATGCGTTGAGCGAGGTAGGTGCCAGCTCTTTGGTCCCCTGACGCTTCGTCGAGCCGCTTAGATATATCTTTAAGTGCTCGTCGGGCGTCTGGGCCCACGGCCCGAGGGTCTCAAAACCGAACGGCCCAAATATATATTCTTTGCCAAGTGCGGCATACTTGCGTCGTTTGAGACCCTCTGCCGCTGCCGCCGCAGCGCCGGCCGTGGCGGAGGTCGCTGGTAGGTGACACGGGGCCAGCGTGTCTACGCAGGTCGCGTCCCAAACCAGCGACCTTAAGTTCTCCCAGGGAATGAGCGTCATTCCGTCTGGCCTCTTGCCATCGTCGCGCGCCAGGCCACTCGATTCGAGAACGGCAGGCGCGCCACAGCTGGCAAGGGCCCGACGGATGACGTCATTGAGGCTGGCATAGCAGGACCAACGGCCGGCACTGCGCTGAGAGGAGAGGCTGTGGTGTCCTAGTTGGTCCACCATGGTACCGCAGGCGGCAGCGATGTGGCTCGTTTGTTCTGACGCCGAGTCGCAGGCAGACGGCGAGTGTTAAAGTCGCTCGATCGAGCAAGGTGCCGATGTGCCTCGACGGGATCGCGTGCAGCCAGGGTCCAGATTATTTTTCCCTGGTTGCGAGGAGGCGAGCGCGCTCTGCTGGGCCATTGGCCGAGTCAACCAAGTCGTCCCGTGTTTTAGTGCAGAGCGGCTCGTCCCACAACCTTTGGGAGTTACAATTTAAAGGAAAATTTTGCCTCGGAAAGGCTTGCGACCAGGCATTCCTAGCCTCGGCCAGACACGAGACCTCAACATCACCAAGTGATGGGTTTAAGATTTTACCATAGAGGTCACGCGTGCTGTGAGCCGAGGCCAAGAAAGCCAGGAGCGCCACATCTGAGATTTTACGGATCCCCAGACCACCGTGTCTGATGGGGAGGGCGGCTTGAGTCCAGCTTCGGTCGCTAAAACTTTTAATAGATAGATAAACAAATATCTCTAACAAGAGACGTGTATTCTCAATTCTAATAAAAGTTGCGCTAATCTATGAAGAAACATCCATTATATAAGGCTTATGGTCGGCTATAAAGCGCTTAACTGACTCCTAATATTGTTTATTATGGCCTTCAAGTTGTAGGTAGTTGTACCTATAGCCAATATATAGGTGTTTTTCTGCGGCACACCAAAGTTAACTAAATTTGTACGGTCCCTGATGGGTAGAACATTTCATTTCGTCAGCGTAGTCACAGGTGTGTCCTGAAAATCAAGTTTCAATTAATATATGATTGGTAGCCTATCTATAGCGTATGGCTCCTGAAATCATTGGACCACCCAGCTTGAACACGCTAGACGTGCTCGCAAGATAAGTCTGCACTTACTCGTAGGTTATATGGCATGCGAGTCGAGTCCTTCGGTCTAATAAGAATAAGTTTATTGAAATAAATGCGAATTGAAGTCCTGCAGGTTTAAAGCAAGTGATTGAAACATATTTTGTTAAACAGAAAGGATTATTGAGGAAGATTTAACTTGCCACCGCCTGCAGACTTATCTTGCGCGCAATCTATCTTCTTTCGTGATGGAACCATGGTAGATATTTTGGAGCAGCCATTTCCTTAAATACACTTTTAAAATAATTTTTGAAACAATGGATTCTCTTTTTTTTAGCGGCTCATATAGGCGTGTCGCTCTTCAGTTGACGCCGTGAAACAAAACTCAACTTACGTTGAAGATCATTGAAGTGGACGTGTACAGTCTACTATAGAAAGTTGTATCAGTTCTGTTTCAGCGTTGACTCGTTTTAGGGAGCTTTGTGGTAGTGGTTAAATAAATGCAGTTATATGGGGGCGCGTTATAACCCCTGCTAAGTCGAGCAAAGAGACACAACTACCGTGCCATTCTTTTCCGGAAGCTAGCATCGCATTTCAAAGCTAAAAGCCTAAATGTGCTGTGATGTGACCAAGAGACCAGAATTTAACTTGACGTATTCCTAAAAAACACTGTTATTTTTCCATACTAACATATGAATTTGTAACGTCTATTCACAAGAAAAATCATATATTTGATCTTTTAATAACAGTGGTATAAAAGATATCGGAAAATATTTCCAAAGAAAAATCTTGCAGGCAAAGAAAAACTCGAACGAAACCACCAAAGATTATATAAATACTGGCTGGAAACAACCTCCATCTGATGATGTCAAATAAAAAATAAACGGTCAAGTGCGAGTAGGTCACTTGAACCAAGGGTTCCGATCACACTTACAGAGCGTAAGATGTGTAATTTCCACATAAAAAACTACAGTATGATGTCAATGTAAACAACATTAAATATTTTTGTAGAAAAACAGAAACTTGCAGTTTTCAGATTTTTCCCTTTACTTTTACTTTAAGACCTTGCTTTGTGTCAAATTTCATGATTGTAGGCCTACGGGAAGTACCCTATAGGTTTTTGGTCCATTGCGATTACTATGAAAATCCAACAATTTCACGGCATAAACGGTCGAACCGTTTGATTGCGTTGACCTAGAAGGTTGATTTTACATAGACAGAGGACAGACGGACAGATGGACAGACGGACAGACGGACAGACGGACAGATGGACGGATGGACAACAAAGTGATCCTATAAGGGTTCCTTTTTTTCCTTTTAAGGATCGGAATCCTAAAAAGTGGACAATATATTGTGTGTGGTGCTTTATGCCTTCCATAATATTCATAGACGTTAGTAAAGATGAGATAATGATATGATCCTGCCCTTGTCCAATTGAATTTGAACTAGTTTCAGGTGAAAATTTTAAGCACGACCTCCAGGGAAAGTACTCTTATTAATGGAGATAACGAATTTCACTCAAAGGAAAAATTCCTTTATTTTTCAAAAGAAATAAAACTGTATTCAAAGAAAAAAAACGGTCAAGTGCGGCTCGGAATCGCACACGAAGGGTACCGTACTATCATATAACAAAACACAATAAAAAGTAAAAAAATGAACTACGGATTGAGAGCCTACATCATACCCGCTGAGCTACCTCAATTATGTAGGTTCACGCGAAATATATTATACCATTATATTGAAATGCGTGGGTGAATCAAAACAAGTCTTGTATGGGGACCCCCTTTAATTCAGAATATCTGTCTTATTTTAGTATTTTTTGTTTGCGGCAACAGATATACACATTCTGTGAAAATTTCTACTTTGTAGCTATTACGGTTCGTGCTGTAGGAGTCGATGACACAGAGTGGGCTTAGTAATAGTTTGGCACCCTTCGGGTACGATACCCTAGTAAACGCTTGCCACAACCAGGAATCGAACCGGCTGAAATTCGAAAAAACAACACCCTGTACTTTTATGGCGTCAATCGACAGGGTCAATCATAAGGATCAAATCTCTCTAACAAACATGGTTAATTTCGTGTTGTTTTTTTTTTTAATTTTAGCCGGTTCGTTTCCTGGTTGTGGCAAGCTTTTTTTTTAAATCTTTGAATACAGTTTTATTTCTTTTCAAAAATAAAGGAATGTTTCCTTTCAGTGAAATTTGCTATCTCCATTATTAAGAGTACTTTCCCTGGAGGTCGTGTTTAAAATTTCCATCCTGTATAATCACATGTTGATTATAAAACCTCACAGGTTTTTATTTAATTGCTAAGTGTTTATTTTCTAAATATAATCGTGGATTTATTAAAAGACTCACGACTGGCACTACAGTCATGTTAATATTCATCGAGTAGCGAGCTAATCTCCGTTGACTGTACTTCGCTCTATAAAATAGCTCTTGGTTTGTCCTAGAAAGAAGCGCTACTAAGACGTGCCATGCTAAAGAGAAAAAACCGGCCAAATGCGAATCGGACTCGCGCACGAAGGGTTCCGTACTAATATGTCATGTATAAAAAAACGGCAAAAAAAAATTGTATGGGAGCCCCCCCTAAATATTAATTTAATTTTAATTTAATTACTTATTTTTTAAGTAAGTAATATATCCAATATATTGTGAACATTTTAAGCGTCTACCTGCTACAATTATCAATATCGGGCAAAAATGAGCAAAAAAAAACACGTTTGTTGTATGGGAGCCCCCCTTAATATTAAATTTATTTTGATTTTTTGTATTTGTTGTTATAGCGGCAACAGAAATACATCATCTGTGAAAATTTCGACTGTCTAGCTACCACGGTTCATGAGATACAGCCTGGTGACAGACAGACGTACGGACGGACGGACGGACGGACAGACAGCGAAGTCTCAGTAATAGGGTCCCGTTTGGCACCCTTCGGGTACGTAGCCCTAAAAAAGTGCTCGTAAAACGACTAATAGGAAAATACTTTGAAGGAGTACGTACCTACATATTTCTACAATGAAAAGAGTATAACTTTCTCGCAACCAGAAATGCATAGCTCTGATGTAATTACAAAGAGGTGGTCGGATACAGTACACGGTTAGGCGATTTAGCGTACGTAGGGTACGTACGTACGTACATAGGTAGTACCTAACCTAACCTTACCTAACCTAACCTAACCATAATAACGTGGACACCACAGATACTGCTCAAAAATATAATTATAGTAATTATTTAAAGGCTTACTGTGTTGCACAAAACAATTTTGAAAAAGTGGTCACTTAACAATTTTTTTTAGCGAGAATCCATATTCTAATGCTAAGGATTTGCATGCTGTTTTTCTTTGGACTCCTGTGATAGATTTTTATGCACTTTGGATTACAGATTAGTGATGAGCTGAGGAACAAAATGCACTATGTGAGCATTCTAGGTAGCACTTGGTCCAGCTTCCAAACAAGAGTAGGCAAAGTCCTTTATTTGTTTCGTACTTAGATTATTAATTACTTCACGATGGGTACTTACTCATACTCATCGTACCTATTCCGAAGACCAGCTAATAAACAACCCGTACAAACTTCATAAAGGCATAATTTCCATTCGATTTGGCGCAAAATAGGATTATTCAAGAAGACGCAATATACATCGCTTTCCAACATCCGCGTGGGTCGTGCGGGTTCAGTATTACGTGCGTGTGTGACTATCACCCTGTATAATGTACAGGATGTAACAGAAATGAGCAAACGTGTTTGGGGAGATCATATTTCAGGATAAATATTTCATCGGCTGGGACGCGATCGACCGAGGGTCTGTTAAATTTAATTTTTCATCACTTTGAATTTCATTACTTTCGTCCACGTACTCCATCAATTGAAAAGTACCTAATCGACATCTTTTTATTACAGCCTGTATACTCCTACGATGTGATAAGCTTTATCTATCATGCATCGAGTCAGAGAGGTACAGAAACGTGACACCCGCTGTATTACCTCATACAGGGAGCACTTATCCAGTGGAGAGCGCGATACAATTTCCTTTGAAACACAACTCACCAATTTACGGGCGGCGGGCGACGAGGTAACAGAGCTGTGATTGGTCAGCCGCTGCGAAACTGTCTGGCGGCCCGTCATCGTACATAGGTTGCGTATGCGAACGTTTGTTTGGCGAGCCGCATTCCCCCGCAGGCGCAGTCAATTGGATATATAGTCTCTGACCTCATACAACATTATTGAATTCCAACGCGAAATGGATCAAACAGTTCATTTTACAACGGTAAGTAGGCTGCTCAATTTCGCGAGTCTATTCTACTGTTGTTAATCTTGTGAAGCTTATTGCATTATTGCAAAACCCGTCCGCTTTTAAAACAAGTTCAATACAAAGTGCAAAGTTAGTCACACTTGCAAGTTTTTTTTTGCAAAATTGAGGCTTAGTTCTTTGCAAGACTGCAAGTGAACTGTCGTGTAAATTTTATACATGGTACAACGAAATAATTAACATATCCCTAACATCTTAAAATATTACTAACATAATTTCATATTTACCTCGCGTGGCGTATGGTACAAATCGTAAAACATTTAGTACCTACTCCGCGGCATATTAGAAGCATTATCGTTATTTCCTTCCCTCAACATAAAACTGGCCGTATAATGTAATCGATAACTCCGAAAATAGGTTGTATCGGTCGTTGAAGAATTTATGCGATTATGTGTATCGGTTTGTTTGATACTTTTAGTAACTGACTTTTTTATACGAGGGTGCTGTCGGTGCCGGTGCCGGTTCCGGGCCGGCTAGTCGAAAACCGCCCATACTCTCACGTTCACCGAGTTTGATGTACATCAAAAGCTGTAATCCTCA
This sequence comes from Argyresthia albistria, assembly GCA_963457715.1. Taxonomy (NCBI): domain Eukaryota; kingdom Metazoa; phylum Arthropoda; class Insecta; order Lepidoptera; family Argyresthiidae; genus Argyresthia; species Argyresthia albistria. The sequence continues at coordinate 3,354,095 of OY735266.1, read as the reverse complement.
CATCTGGAATGGCACAGCTCTCTGTACATCTATTCGGAAGTTTAGTTTTTTTTAACAACTGTCAGAAAACCTAATTCGTCCGACTTGTACGTACCTCCAATAGTGGGAGTGCGGCAATACGTTTGTGGGTGCATGTCTATTTCTTTTTTCTCATGAATATTTGGGGTTGTTGCCGCTAGGGGCCAAAGAGTATTACCGCTAGGGGCCAAAGCCTTTTTCGACTATTATTATTTAAATGAAAAACAACTCGCACTTGGCATTGTTGCATTGCACCTTTAAATAATGTTTGCACAATTACTTATTATTACAATATTCTGAATTTCCAGTAATAGTTGCAGATTATGTATGGCGTGGCGTGACTACAACACAAAATGTCTCATGCCTGACCACTGAGACGTATCAAACATGACCGACTTCGTGCAGGTTAAGGTCAGGAGGTCTATTCACTAGCATTCACTTCACTTCAGACCCGAATTCACCCGATATGTTGGAAATTATAAGAGGCTTTCCACTTGCATACGGTCACGGCACGGTCGCGGTGCCTGCAATGACAGCTTTCACCCGGCACGGCGATCGTAGCTCATTCGTTTCTAGTTTACACGGCACTGAGACCGTGGCATGACCGTATTTAATCGGTAAAGTCATAGGCCGTTTGCTACCGTTTCGACGCTCCTTTGGGTGGCTAAAAGACTGACATTATGCGGAGTCCAGGAATAAAGCCCCGTTGGCACACTGACTCGGGAACCCAAAAACCACAGCGAGTTCGAAATGAAAGTGAGAATAGTGAATAGAGGACAGGTGCTCTATTTAAAAAACTTCACCCCATTCCATATTTGCTGTAGTAAACTTAAATTGCATTGTGTACCGTTTTACCATAGAGTTTGCATCCTCCTTTACAGAGTGGAAAACAATTTCCTAGTTGTCACAAAGCAAAACCTCTATTACCTGAGACACGGGGCTGACGGGAACAATCCTAACTCTTGAAGTAATAAAATAAAAAAATATACGCGTGTAGCACCGTACACGTGTTAGAAGTAAAACTTCTGTAGCTAGATCATTAAGTGGTACCTATACTATACACCTATACCTACCTATACTAAAAGAGATTTAAATTTCCAATTTTGAGATCCAATCTCTGCTTCAAGTTACTTTTATGTTTCAGACGTCCGATTATTTGAAATTATTTTATACTTGTACTTACTTTTAATACGTCATGTCATTTATTTCCCACCATTCCTTATCTACAATTTGTTGCGCTCGTGGTGATATACTTAACTCATTCAATAGTGTCACTACTATTTGCATCTCGCTCAGATTATATACCATCTGACGTCACGTCTTTAAGCCGTCTCGCTCAAATGTATGCATTGCTTTGCTTGTCTCTGTGCCCAGTCCCTTTATTTAATTGATCGAGTACGTATTTTCAACTATTCCAAGTTAATGTGTACCTGCGGGGCTACCATAAGGCTTGCCACTCACCTCAGTCGCGCAGATAAATGACAAAGAAGATGGCTAAATCAATATATGGACGACTGCCCCAGACATGTACAAAGACTTCTCAACAGCCAATAGCATTTAAATATTCATTCATAAATTTAATTTACTGCGTCTGTAGTTAGTTTGTAGAACTTGAAGAAAAAAAAATTAAATATAAGTAGGTAAATAAGAGTTGTTACTCAATACTCCGTGATTCCAATATGATTCCGTGACCTTTGCCGTCGCTAGAAATAAGCACCATTTTGCAATAACATGCAACATAACGCCATCTAGCCACTCCTCTGGAAACCTCCTGTTTTCAACAGTTTTGCTAGTTGGCAATTATGTTGCATGTTATTTTTAACGATGGCAAAAGTCACTAATCAATGGCGGAATCATAGAGTATGAAGTGACAACTCTTAATTATTTAATCATTTCCTTCAAGTTCTACAAACTAACTAAAGACGCAGTAATTTATGAGAGAATATTTAAATGCTATTAATTGGCTGTTGAGAAGTCTTTGTACATGTCTGGGGCAGTCATTTTGCCAAATTGCCAACTGCTTTCGCGTCTCAATGATGTTTCTCCATAAAATAGCGCGCATTCATTATGATATGACATTAAATTGTGACAAAATGCGTGGCTGGGGTGACTGGCGTGCCTTATGCTACCCCCGCTAACCTATAAATACCTACTTTGCTAGGATTTTTTAGGGTTACTTCATCGCGAAGCGATGACGTAACTCTTATTTAATTTTATTCTTGACATTTCCTTAGTCCGCCATACGACATAACTCGATTTTGATATTTTACTTCAATATTATTGACTGGCATGAAGCATTAACTTTAAAATTACAAAAGCTTATTAAAATCAAAATCGTATAATTTCAACAGTTATAACAACAATTCAACTTTAAAATAGATATGTATTACAAAAATTACATACAAACAAATAAGCGAAACAATAAGCCATTAAACTTATGGCTCTGTCTGCTGTAGACCTCGCTTTGGCCGTTTACTACAGATAAACATTAAATAGGTAGGTATAACACGTACTTAGTAGCTAAACTGCTAATTTGTGACTTGAACTGCACTATATAATAAAAAGTGGCTTTAGAACAGTTCTAGGTACCTACTTATTGTTTTCAAGAAGTCTTAATGCAGCCATCCATCACATCGGAATTTGCTTGAAAACTAAATATCACATTTGGATGATTCTAAGTGACTTTATGCGATTACTAGCTGCCCGTTGCGCGACTACGCAGCGCGTTTTAGGTATCTATTCCATAGTTACCGGCTACAAAACGATTCGTTCATCATTTTAGAAATCCATATCGACCCGTGTGACATTGATGAAACTCTTTTCTTACAAACTGTATGGATCGCATCGCACAACTGTCAAACATAAGTTCCAGTTCCAACAAAGAGGTTGAACGAAGTAGTTTTTGGTCACGTCACTGGTTTTGGCCATACCGGAAATCAAGAACTCGTGGAAGAATGCTTAAAAGAATTTTTATTTGTTAACGTTTCATCAGGTTTTTCTCTCACTAATTAACATTCTTTATTGTACGAATGTATTATTATCTTATCTGATTAGTTAAAAACCGTATTGAAAATAGTTGCGGTTTTAAAAGTCTTCAGCCGACCCTGACGTCACCGATTCCAATTTCCGTTACATTTCTTAGCCACTCGTGATAGCACCCGGCTAGTAACAATTGAAAAGCAAATATATGAATAACCCACAGTTGAGAGGTTAAATAAATTTTACCCCCGTGCCCCAAGAAGTTTTACTTCAAAAATCAAAAAACACACCTTTCTGAGTTGGAGATTGGATTGAATTCTACGCAAAGGTGCCAAGATAGGTAAAATTACCCTTTGGCATCTATCTTCAACAAAGTTCGCAGTAACAAAGACCATTTGTTCTCAACTGGAATACTAACTAGCATTTAGAGGGAAATGAATCTTAAACTGTCTAGTAGATTCTCCCTTTGATCCCCTCCCGGAGGCCACTTGGTCATATTGCTCAACTCAAACATATCATATTTAAACCATTCATTGCTGGCGCACTGTGTTTTAACTCAATTTTTCACAAGCTAACAGATTGTAGCTTCTTCTCGACGCAGCTAACACACTTTGTATAACGTGAAACGGTTAATAAATTTAGTTTTCTGTGATACTGAATTACATGGAATAATCAACTAGGTACCTATTACCTTAAAAAATATATTTGCAATGTTTGAGCCGAAAAATAAATCGAAATCACAAAAAAAATTAAAAAAAATCGGTTTCTTAATGAATGCTGTTTGGGCCGATGTCCGTCTTAAAATATGTTACACCAAGTTTACGGTATTGGACAGGTGGTCAAAAGGCACTTTTGTTTGAGAATCATCTGTCGGTAGATAATTTAGTTAATAAGTTCTATGAAATAATCAAAGCTGTATGTTTTTAGACAAATATAACATGTCCTTAGATATACAATACAGGCTACCTTGTCCACTGCTGATTGCGTGGCGCCTACAGCCCTCGAATCTATTGCAACACTATAAGCAGGTGCTTTCCATCCCGAAGGCTATTATACTAAGGTCGAACAAGTCCCGTAAAGTTAATCTTAATCCCAGAAGTGCTGTTGGGAAGTGACGCTTAGGCCTTCCGAACACGGGAGGAGAATAGAGATTGGAACGCCCGCTCATGAATTTTTAAAATTCTTCATGTTCTCGTCTCGATAGATTTTCGACTCCAGAGAACGTTCCCGAAAATTCTCGATGCGAAAACTTTCCTTTCGTCCGTCCGTCCGTCCGTCCGTCCGTCCGTCCGTCCGTCCGTCCGTCTTTCTATCTGTCTGTCTGTCTGTCTGTCTGTATGTTTGTTTGTATGTTTGTAACTCGCTTGTTGCCTTCCTTGGATATGGTAGCCGTTTCTTAGGAAAGAACACTGAACTAAAAAGTAAAAATAAATACACATAGTTTAAAAAAACTAAAAAACACGCTTTTAAAGAAAATCGAACTAAAAAGTTAAAAATAATAATGAAATAATGAAATAATGAAAATTTATTGCATAACTGACATCGGTACATTTTATTCAGTGCAAGCAAGTAAGTATGTGTTTTATTGTGGGTACATTGACAAATATCTCTCGGTACAGCGTTGTTAACCAAGCTAGGTGTAAAACCTGTGTGATGGTTAAATTTTTAAAATAAGCTTAAAACAATAATGAACGAATTTTTTAAACTATATTATATCATAATTTTGCTGATTTTGCTGAATTTGTATGAACTCGCGTGGAACTCCTGTGGAGCCACCTGGATTTGTGATTCAGGGTAAGAGGGGGAGGGGCAAAGTTTGCATGGACAAAAAATATATACTTGTGGCTCCACTTCTGAAATCCATCCTTTGGACGTACAGAACAAATCAAAGCCAGAGGAAATCTTTTGTTCACGAAACGCCGTATAATGCGACTTGTAGGTTTCCAGCGCGACCGCTATAACGGGTTCCGGTAGAGCTAAAAAGACCCGTCCTATAAAAATATAGGCCAAAATGCATCGCGATATTCAACCTTACGCCATGAAATTACATGAGTACAAATACAATGACAAAACATTGAGCATTCTGGAATGCTCGCGGGAACAGAAGGGTTAGGGTGATTTATATTACAACGGGGCGTGGCCGGGGCTTGTGGGGCTTTGCACAAAATGTATGCAACGTCTCAACCTCCGTGCCCCGTCCTACGTGATGTTTTTTGTTTTATACATGTCAAACGAACACCAAGACTATTCGGTGTCTTCGCTGCGCTCGCCCCCTTTAGTCTTCACCAGGGAACACTTATCCAGTGGAGAGCGCATAGATACATTTTCCTTCGAAACACAATTTACGGGCGGCGGGGGACGAGGTAAGAGAGCTGTGATCGGTCAGCCGCTGCGAAACTGTCTGGCGGCCCGTCATCGTACATAGGTTGCGTATGCGAACGTTTGTTGAATACAACAAACGTTTGTCGAGCCCTATTCCCCCGCAGGAGCAGTCAATTGTATATATAGTCTCTGGTCTTCACCTAAGCTACCGCAGTGTTCATCGTTTCACGATATCGTTTGGGCACATCATGATGTGCCCAATTCTACGATCGGCAGCCAACCTATAGATATGATAACAATATAGATCTAGAAGCTGTCCAACTGTCTTTCGGCGAGCGGTGACAGGTAGAAACAAACTCATTTTGACAGGTTCATTGCATTAGGTTAATAATCTGTGCATTAGGTTGGTCATGCGTCATTCATTAGAAGTGGTGGGGGGGCGCCGCTGAAAAAAATACTCACACGCCAAAAGATCATTGGGTAAATTGGGTTTATCTAGTTTGATATTAACCCAGTCGCTTCTAGACAAAAGAGTCCTTTGACTTTGACAGTAGGTACCAAGACGTCAATTAATGTCTATTGCAAGGGGATGAGAACTTGATTTCCCTTAATTTTAATGTTTTTTTTTCCTTTTCGGCCAGGAGAATGACAATCTCTCGACTGAAAGGGTTAAATAAGTTCCTTAGAAAAAGGGTCCTAGTCCTAACAGACACACAGACAGACTGACAAAGAGACGGCGACGGACAAGGAAGTGGATTTTTTCCTTAAAGGTACAAAAGTATAATAAGGTTGTCAGTTCGTTTGACATCGAAAGACCTCACGCTATCCGCGCCTTGACTGCCCCAACCTTTGTGAGCTTTGTTGTTCCTTTTATACCCGGAACAGAAGGATGAACTCCGGGCATGTATTTCTTGCCAGCTTTGCGAGAAAGCCTTAATTAGGGATTGAAAATACAATACAAACACAACAATGCGCCGACGAAAAGAAAGAAAATAAACTTAATTGGCACAGTGACTACTTATGTTTTTCCCCGTCTACCTTTAGATGACTAACTTTAAATATATAACTATAAGCTAAAGATTAACACTGAGGGGATGGAACCGTAAGAGTTTGATAAATAGCAGCGTAAGTTCAGAACATAAACTAATGCAATAGAATGAGTGTTTGTAATAAATATCTATCAATGTTAGGACACAATCTAGACAAAAGTAAGTAAGTGTTGATTGACATTGAAACCTTAGAAAGCTAATCGAGAATATGTCTGGTGCTTTGGTTATGCTTCAGAGTATCGACCGATAATAAACGGTATGAATGGCCCTATTGTAAGCGACAGTGTCGAAATCGATGGTGAGTCAAGGCCAGGCATGGGAGCTTGTTTTATGGTAGAGTATACAATATGTAGTATGGCGGGGGTTGGAAAAATGATCGCTGAATTGATTGTAATTTACGTGTGTGATTATACTGTGACTGTGGCGCCAAGAGAACTCTCAATAGTATTAAGCCAGTATGTCAAGGCTCTATTTTCAGAACCTAAATATGAAATTTTAACGGTGTCTTTGAAACATAATAAAATAACTAATTCAGGGTCAACTACTTTCCTGAGGTTTTAATTTACAGATAATTAAGACAGTTTATTTGAAGTCGTCGTCGCCATTAATTTAGCTGTGCGCCGAGAATCCATAAATTAGTCGATTTTTATGGAATGGTCTCGCGTTAATCAAGGTCACCAGCTTTATAAAAATAACCGTTAACATCTTGCCAATATTTGAGGAAAAGTTGCAGTGGAAATATTACGTAGGAAAAATACGAAGTTTGTTTATTAATAATTATAAACCTACTACTTACCTACATAGGGTTTTTAGGTTATGGTCACGCCTTTTCCATACAGGGATATGTAGAGTTGCTAAAGAATTGAGAGCAACACGTAGAAGAGTTGCAATGTAGCCCATTTATGAAAGTCCCCACCGACGGGTACGGGCCATCACCGGATACAAAAAAGATTGAGCCATACTCCACCACGCTGGCTCACTGTGGGCTCGTGGATCCCCCCAAGAAATAATTCAAACCTGGCAGCGCGACCGATACACGTACCTAGCAAGTGACACTCATGGTCTTACACTACAGCCTTCAGCCGATTTGTGCGCTACGCCGGTAATGGAAGTTTTATCTCGAAAGCTTATTGTAATATTCCTCAGTCCAACCCCAACCCATCTTTTGACAGTTGATATCCGACGGGAGTGGCTGTCTATAAAGCATAATTCCCGTGGCTCAATTAAGAATAAGCTTTGTTTCGGTACGAACTTAGTAGCTCTGTTGTAGGATAAATTGAACTTGCGTTCGTTTACAAATGGGCTTTATATAAGCATAAAGAATAAAGACGGAGGAGGATACTAATCTGAAGGAGGACGACATTGCTGAATATCGTCCGAAAAATTTTGGGACCCAGAAGTAGTAGGAACTCCTTACCAGGGGGAAGGTTGGGAACCAGATAACATAGCAGGGTATCCCTATGGGACATATAGCTCGTATCTATAGTCCTAAATTGCAAATAAAGTTGGTAAGTATTCAAACCCCTGAACGGGTATGACCCAAAACCTTTTTGGACCTGGAAGATTCTGTAGCATCTGTTGCATCCGAGCAGATGTTCAGTAGGCATTTTACGTCGCAAAAGTTACTATGCGGACTATACAAGAGATGGAACACATACTGATTCTATACTACATTCACCACACTGCACACTGCACACACACAACACAACACTGCGTGCTGCTCAGTGAGCCATGCAGGTACACAAACTATAGATACATAATCCCTAGATTATTTATAATTTATCTTTATCTTAGATTAATTCTAAGTATATTATTTTGTTTCACTTATTATTTTATCTTGCAACAACAGTAATAAACTTCAAGGGCATGATTGTACAAACTTCCAGGCGGATGCAACTATTACAGTTTTAACCTGGCTAAGGGTGTGGCCGTATTTTTTTTGTATATCTCTTGACTTTTAATTTGAAATTGTAACATTATGTAGCAACCACAAAATATTGTTCCAAATTAGGTTAAGTTGGTTTTTCTTTTTTTACGTACCCTATAATGTGTCCCACTGCGGGCAAAGGCCTCCCCATTTCGAGCCCACACATCTCTAGTCAGAGCTAGATTGACCCACTCTGGTTCGAATGTGTCCAGGTCGTCCCGCCATCTCCTTCTGGGCCTTCCTCTGCGCCGGTGTCCGTCTATAATAGGCACCCATTCAGTAGCTACCCTCGCCCACCTGTCTGGGTGCATGCGGCACACATGGCCTGCCCAGTTCCATTTCAGTTTTGCGGTCTGCACACCCACATCTGCGATGCCAGTTATGGAGCGCAGTACGGAGTTCTTAACGCGGTAAAATACTGCGCTCTATCGCTCGCTGGCAAACCTTGAGTTTGGACTTCTGTTGCTCCGTCAATGACCAAGTTTGTGCGCCGTAGGTTAGGATGGGCAGGATGTACATGTCGACGAGTTTGCGCTTCAGGGACAGTGGAAGGCTGCCCTTCATTAGCTCTTTCATGAACCAGAAGCTCTTCCAGGCATTCGAAGTACGTCTTTCGATTTCCTTGTCCTGCCTGTTTTCGAAGGATACTATCTGGTCCAAGTAGATGTACTTGTCGACATATAGAATCTCCCGCCCATCAATAACTACCTTACGCTTTTCGCCGTTGGTCATCAGCTGAGTTTTTGACCGATTCATCATAAGTCCAACCTCAAGGCTTGCCGTGCTCAGTTCCTGTAGTAAAGTCTCCAGTTCCGCAGCCGATGAAGCAAACAGGACAATATCGTCGGCGAAGCGGAGGTTGTGTAGCCTTCTCTCGCCGACAACTATGCCCTTGTTTTGCCATGATGCTGCCAAGGTTTTGAAGACCTCTTCAAGTTGGAAAAATAATCAATTTTATTATTATTATTTTGTATCTGATTTAAGAATTCACGGGACATTGCTGTCGCGGTCCTTTTTTACTTGGCTTGCGTGGGGACATGGGTCCAACGGTCCAACACGTAGAGGCCCCTTTCAGACAATTTATTAGAAACAAATATGAAATGTGCTGCACCCTGCACGCAGGACTCGAAGAACAGATTTTACAAGGCAGGGCAAACTCGTACGTCAAACTAAACGAAAGACAGGGCTGCTAGCTTCTAGCTAGCTAGCTTCCAAAATATTTTCTACTTGGCCTGCGTCTTTGCGTCTCGTTGCGTCTGTCTGGCAGAAAACCGAGACAAATATTCGGAGATGACCACAATCCTATCTGCAATATGCTAACAGGCTAGATCTTAGAATACCATGGTATACGATACGACACATCCGCTTTTGATCTATGACGTCAGCACATCCAATTGGTTGGCAACACTAGCATCCCTGTGATAAGATCTTTATTATTGTAGGATCTGCACAAACGAATTATATACCTATTTCACAAACGGCGAAATGGGATTGCTTGTGTTCCGCTAAATACATTAGCATACCAAAGCTCAGTAGATACGTACCTAGGTATTGTAGGATACCTGCGTGATGTGAAACTGGTGTTTATGTTTGAACGCATGTACAGACCATATAGGCCTCAACCAGACGGACGGGCTTGCGCGGTGGCGACGCGACGGGGCGACGGCGGGGCGGCGGCGGGGCGGCGGCGGGCGCGAAATATCAAACATATGAAAACGCCGCGTGCGTCCTTACCACAAACCATATCTAAAGATAGACGACTCAAAAACTGTGAAAATGTATGAGAACCAAGCGTGTCAATTTTTTACATGTCACTTGCATGGCACGGGCGCATTTCACATGTTAACCGTGAATCCTACTATTCAAAGTCAAATAAATAATAGGAGCTCAGGTATATAGTCTAGTGGGATTTAAAGTCCCTTCCCTAAGGGTCATTTATGGCCCAAAATGTGTTGATGATGAAACCAGTACCATATTTTAGTATGTTGTTATGCATGTTATTCTGACTAAAAAAACTTCGGGAGACAGTTTCTAACGTGGTTGAGTCATTAGTTATGAATGAGACATCATCAAGTTCGTATGTATGGACAAAAAATATACTTGACCTATGAAGCTGTAATTTGGCAGGTATAGGTAGTTTAAAGCATCCAGGACTAAGTTCAGTACTTTTTCTCAAAGTCTCAAATAAACAAAAACAAATTACAAGAAAAGTTGCACATATATTTTATTTAGCCTCAAAGTAACGAAAAGTTGATATTATTAATGAATGCTAAACACATTTTCCAATTTTCTCTTCGATGCTTGGTTCGATGATGATTGAGATCGATGTTGTGAGTTCTGTAATATACTTGGAGGAAAGGTAATGTATATAACCAAATGTAGAGCAATACAACTCTACAATACAATATCGGTGGATTGTACAATACAATAGGTACCTATCTGTGGGGCATAAAGTCACGCGAAAATAACTATCCCGGGGATAATTTGTATGACATGACCGTTCAAAATGAGGTCATTCTATGAAAAAGTAGAAGATACTCTGGAGTAAAAAGTTACTTTTCGTTGGTGAAATTCGCTCTTAACGTCATAATGAACCTCTACTAAGGCCGACTTTCACTAGACTTTTCATAAATAAGAACCTGACTGACAGCAATAGTAATTTAGCGGCTGTCAAAAGTCGTGCAAGACGTTACCGGCTGTTAAAAGTCTGGTACATACAAGCATTTAATATTTATCGTTGTGCACATATGTAGGTCTATCTTTTGTTAATTAATCCTGTCCATCCTAGGTTTGCTGGAATAGATCTCTTATTAGAGATAAGCTCGCCTTTGTACATTTTTTTTTCATTATTAGTTGTCTGTATTCTGTTTTTGTGCAATAAAGTATAAAGCAAAGTAAAGTAACCGGCTGGCTGCAGCCATTTTTTTTATTTTTTTGTAAAAAAAAAAAAAAACATTAAAATTAGTTTGACAGTGGGTACCAACGTCAAAAATTAGACATTCATTGACGTCTTGGTACCCACTGTCAAAATAATTTTAATGTCATTATTTTATTTTTTATAATTTTAATGTCAATATTGTTCCAAGGACTGGATTGTCCTTACGCTACCCAGCGTGGTAAAGTAGCTCGGATGCATTTCAGCGACGTGCACAATGTTACATCAAAAAATACCATTCAAATATCCAGCTTTGAATTTGAATTTGAATGGCATGAAAAGAGAAAGCAGGGCAAACAAACTTAGACCTTATAGAGATCTTCAAATAGTACCAAAGTTGGAGTAAATTGAACGGTTCTTAACTAAGACGCATCTTACTACGAATGTTAGGAACCATTGCTCTGATAAAAGTATGATACCTTAACACAAATACCAGGCATTTAACCGTCATTATTTCTTCCAGGAAGATTTTATACTCGTATCTTGAGAAGACGTCTTGACTTCTCTCCAACTAATGATGGTGAGGCATCCAACCACGGTCTCACATTAACATTTGCGCTTCATGCGGCAACGCAAGTGTGTCAAGCCCCACAGAGCACCGTCAGTTTAGTCTTATCAAAATACGAATGTAAATGCGCGACGAAGATGTTTGTCGCTTTCAGAATATACTGAGAGATGCTCGTGATTATTTTACTTTTACAGTTATAATCAATGTTCTTAAAAATAAACCGCCAAGTGCGAGAGGGTTCCGATCACACTTGGAGAGCTTAACACGTTTAATTAGGGTTCCACGTAAAAAAATAAAGTATGATGTCATCCATGTAAACCAAATTGAATATTTTTGAAGAAATTTGCAGTTTTCAGATATTTCCCCTTGCTATAGGACCTTGCTTTGTGCCAAATTTCATGATTGTAGTCTTACGGGAAGTACCCTATAAGTTTTGGGTCCATTGCGATTACTATGAAAATCCAATAAACGATCGTAGCGTTGGATTGCGTTAACCTAGAAGGTTTATTTTTTCACAGTGATAGGCGACCACCGACCTTAACAATTGATATAAATTTCAGCTCGATACGTCCACGCGTTCTTGATATAATGGTCTTGACACACGGACGGACACACGGACGGACAGACGGACGGACAACAAAGTGATCCTATAAGGGTTCCTTTTTTAGGGTTCCGTAGATAAACAAGGAACCCTTATAGTTTCGTCAAGTCTGTCTGTCCATCCGTCCGTCCGTCCGTCCGTATGTCACAGCAACTTTATTCCAAAACTATTAAGACTACACAGTTGAAACTTGGTACGTAGATGTATTCTATGAACCACTTTACGATTTTTATAGAAAAACTAAAAAAAAAAAAATATTAAGGGGGGCTCCCCATACATGAAACTAAAACCAAAATTTTTTCATCAAACCTACATGTGTGGGGTGTCTATAGATAGGTCTTCAAAAATGAAGTGGAGGTTTCTAAAACAATTTTTCCTAAAAGTCAATCTTTAAAGAGACAGACCCATCCAAAGTGGAAAAAATTGTCCCCCCCCCCTCTAACTTTTAAAGTAAGAGAGTGATAAATCTATAAACCAGCCAAGTGCGAGTCGGACTCGCGCACGAAGGGTTCCGTGCCATTATCTATAAAAAACCGCAAAAAAAATGTATGGTAGGCCCCCCAAAATATTAATTTAATTTTAATTTAATTATTTATTTTTTAAGTAAATAATATACTCAATATATTGTGAACATTTTAAGCGTCTACCTGCTACCATTATCAATATCGAGCAAAAATGAGCAAAAAAATCACGTTTGTTGTATGGGAGCCCCCCTTAATATTAAATTTTGATTTTTATTATTTATTTGTTGTTATAGCGGCAACAGAAATACATCATCTGTGAAAATTTCAACTGTCTAGCTACCACGGTTCATGAGATACAGCCTGGTGACAGACGGACGGACGGACGGACGGACGGACGGACAGACGGACAGCGAAGTCTCAGTAATAGGGTCCCGTTTGGCACCCTTCGGGTACGGAACCCTGACCTATGCCAGGATTGTAGCAAGTGGAGGTCTTTTTAATGTCTGCCTACCCCTCTTTCGGGAGGTTCTAATTATGAAAAATCCCGGTGTTTGCCGATTTCATCGCATCGTCGTCAAAAACAACAAAAAGGTACCAGACAATCCTAGTAATAACCCAGAACAGCAAACTATTTAATAATTCGTGGACTTTATAATATTACTCTGTGGACAGTTCCTATTATTTCATTAATTTTGTTTGGTTTTTCTTATAGGTTGTTCTGAAAGACAGCCTCAAGAGACATTGTTGAGAATAGAACTGCCTCGTGAAGTCTGGCAGTCCTGTCTGCCACTTAAATACTTTAAGACCGCATTGAATAGATGAAATAATGAATTTATTATTTCATCTATTCAATGCGGTTTTTAAATGGAATTTTTATCAGTATTCATTAATTGAAAAGGATAGTTTAGATTTAGAATTGCAGTTATTGTGCACTGACTTCCCTTTCTGTCAAACTATACTTCTAAGAAATCTCTCTTTAGAGATAAGCTCGCCTTTGCACTTAATATGTTTTCTTCAATAATACGTGTTTAATTTTTTATTTATTTAGCGTTTGGTCGCTGTCGTCAACGTCACAACTCATAAAGGTGGCAGTTTGAGCAGCCATTTGATAGCCTCTTCGTCAGCGGAGTGGACTTTCTGCAGTACAATAAAGCAAAATGAATAATGAAGGATTATTCTTAAACAAAACAAGAAATATTTCACATCATCAAAGTTTTATGAAAAAGACAAAAGACAGAAGAGAAGAAGAATGAAATCACTTAAATTTTCGGAAACCGCCTCGGGGATACGGGAACACAAATTTGAATTGTAATTGAAAAATAAACTTACAAGACGTTTCAGCGTACACCCACGTACGCCCCTAATTTCCATGTACATATCTCACTGGAGCTGTGCTTTTACGTATAAAAAGTAGCGTATGCAATATTCTGGACGATAACATCCGTTTCACATTTCACCAAAATAAGTTCAGTCGTTTCAGCTTTAACAAACACACACTCGCTTAACAAACACACGTGTACATGCGCTGGCTACCTATTGTATAAATACAGTCCGACAGATTTCAGAGGCGTCACAACTAAACTTACTAAAACATTAAACTAGATTGGTAATAGAACCTGTGGCCACCGAACTAAAGCTCTCGGATTGCAAATGGCAGTTTTGTTCGATAACTATTTAAATGAATTATGACGCCTTTAGAATACCACATAGAACCCATATTATTATCATCTTTAAACCGTTAATGACGCGGACATTCGGACTCGACAGGTACAAAACGAATATACTGCTCACAGTGTATACGTCGCAGCCATATCGTCAAATTTGGCCATGTCATGATTGGCCGGTTTTAATGAAAATATGTCTTTAAAAACATTTGTATTCAGCACAACGTGATGTTTTTTGTATTAAACTTGTCAAAATAACAGGAAGACTATTCGGGGGCGAGCGCAGCGAAGCCCCCTTTTGTCTTCACCTAAGCTACCGCAGTGTTTTTGTCATAAAAGATTTCATCGTTTCATGATATTTCACGGTAGGACATTTCATGATATGGCCAATTCGACGATATGGGGTGACTACGACATATCAGGGTGACTGTGAAATATAGCTAGGGGTTTCACAGTCACCCTGTTTACATAACGCGATAAATACCTTCTTCAACTTAGGTATCTATTTAGGTCCAAAGTGATTGTCTAATGAAAATTCGTTTGTGAACTTATTTTGGCGTTGGATTTCCTTTTTAACCGACTTCCCAAAGGAGGTGGTTTACAATTCGTCCGGATATTTTTTTTTTTTTTTTTTTTTTTTTTTTTTTTTTATGTATGTTCCCCGATAGCGCCTAAACGGGTGGACCAATTTGGAAAATTATTTTTTTGTTTGAAAGGGTTTACCTTCCCATTGGTCCCATTGACACCAGGTCAGGATCTGATGATGGGATCCTGGAGAAATCGAGGGAACTCTTCAAATATTATAGGCAGACCTATAGTGATTTTTGTGTTTTTCATAATAACTCGTGCAAATGCACATGGTAAGCATAATATTGTGATGCGGAACTGCTGATGAAGACCACATATGGCCACCAGATCTGCTCAATACTAGGTACAAATACAATGCGTGGCTGACGGGCAGGCAACGCATAGCCTAAACCGGTGGACCTAGAGCCATGAAACTTTGTACAGAGGTTCCTTAGTAGCGTGGGGTAGCACTGATATGAGATTTGACAAAATTAATTCCCCAAGGGGGGGGGGGATAAGGGGTTACAGTTTGTATTAAACTCAATCTAATCAAATAGGGTTTGTGGAAGTCGGTTTTTTCTAAAGTTTACTTTTTGTTTCAATTATAGATATTTAGTAGTTGAATAGTATGGCTCATTATTCTCTCTAAAGGACATTGAAAACTTTAATGGAAAAATTACCCACACGGCGCGGCGGCGCGGGCGCGGCGTACAGATATGAATTATAGCTTATTATTATACAGCCGGAGACATCTAATTGTTATGGACTAAAGCGTATTATTGTGGGTAATGGGATCTTGAGATATAATGGCCCAACCGGTTCATACAAACGTATCAGAATATACTAGTTTAGCTTTCCCATAGTGGTCCACGAAATTCATCACATAAACGTAATTTTTCAGCATTTCCATGATATAGAAAAAGAAATGCACAATTTTAAAGGATGGTATGTTATCTAACGACTACCACAAGTATCATTCGTGTACGCAAAAATCAGGTTTTGGGTCAGAAACCCCCAATGTCATTTAACCTGAAAGTGGTTATGTACAATTATTCTTTCATGTAAATACTTATTTTATTCTAAATTGCTATACCCTATGGGTAAAATTACATAGTACTTAAGTGATGCAAAATGTAACTCCTTCATCAAACATAGTTTATTGCAATAAACAAATTTAATTGAATTGAATATCCGAGTAAAGGTCCGTTCCCTTTCGGTGTTGACTATTTTATTTATTTTATGTAATTCATCATTCATTCATCATCGCATTGCTAGTCCAGCATCAGTAATGTAAGTGTCATGTTAACACGTTAAGTTGAGTTGAAATGGTAGCATAATAAAAACCCCATCCCGTCTATAATGTTATGAATCCATTATAGGCTCATTTTCGTATTCGCCATGAAATATCGGTCAGGTAACCGACAATTTGATAAAGACAGACGAGATCCTATTATGAAGCAACTCCAGCTGCGAAGGTATTTTTTTTTCAAGTTTCATTAATATAAATCATTCAGATAAATCTTTTCTTTGTAATTGCCCTTTCTTTCGTAAGCAATACGTAACGGGCGCGTAGCACATTTGTATTCCTTGCTACGACCGGCCTTTGTCAAGCTTTCGTAGCACGATGCTAACGAGCGCGTAGCATTTACTACGGCCTTGGTTGGGCGGTTGTTGGGAGTTGTTGCTGTTGGGCGGGCTTTAAGGCTCGTGGTATCGGTTAAATTAGGAAATGGATTTGTGGTGGTTGAAAGGACAACATCACTACATAGTATAAAAAAGTCGCTTCCCGATGTCTGTCCCTATGTATGCTTAGATCTTTAAAACTACGCAACGGATTTTAATGCGGCTTTTTTAAATAGATAGAATGATTCAAGATGAAGGTTTATATGTGTATATAATACATGCATAATATAGCGCACCGTGCATTGCACCCGTGCCAAGCTATTACGTCCGTCGTCGATGCGGCAGAAAAGTGCGAAAAAGTGTGTTTTTTATCAATACACAAAAACCACAAAATGGGGCCAATTCTCTAGGGCACACGTACTAAAATTACTTGACAATATTAGCTCCGACGCTCTTACGCGGTTGCCATATATTTCATTTTCGAACTCACTTTTGAATTAGTTCATCAGTACATTAAAATAATTCAAAAGTAAGTTTGAAAATGGAATCTATGGCGACCGCATAAGAGCTGTCGGACTTAATATTGTCAACTAATTTTAGTGAGTGTAACCTAGAGAATCGGCCACATTATTTCTAAAATGTCAAAAGTTAAGTTTTTAGGTATATTGATTACCGATCTTGAGACACTAGAATAATACCAATATCCTTTTAGATCACCACGCGCCTTAAGTTACGCTAGGAAATATTCAATATTTTTATTGTGAGATGAAGAAAAATATACTTGCTAACTTTTACCCCATTTAGACCAATTAATACAAAAACGTGATCACCAATTAAGTAGGAAAAGCAGGAAAATAAATTTATAATTCAAGTTGGTGTCTGATGTAGGTACCTGTTATAATATTTGGAATGGAGGAACTATTTCGATTTCTCTGTTTACTCGACTATAAGGTGAACAAATCGCTTTGTCCGGTGAAAAAATGTGGCCAAGTGCGAGTCCGACTCGCCCATCTGTAGTAGCAAGTAAATATAAGAATCAATATGGATGTTTGTGTGTAACTTTGTTTTTCATAGTGTTTGTATGAATGACAAAGTTATCTTTGCGGTTTTTAATAATGTTTTATATTTTAAAAACTACTTGTTATATTTTGTTCAAACCAATTTTTGTAGAAAGTTTGTATTAAGATATACAGCCTTTTTTTTCACTCTCATACTTTAAAAATTACACACAATTTTTTCCACTTTGGAAGGCTCTTAAACGATAGACTTTGAGGAATAATGTTTTTAGGAATCTCATTTTCAAAGACCTATCTATAGACATATATAGGTTTGATGAAAAAATATTTTTTTGGTGTCAGTTCCATGTCTGGGGAGCCCCCGCTTAATTTTTTTTTTAATTTTTGCATACAAATCGTAAGGCGGTTTACAGAATACATCTACATACCAAATTTCAATTGTGTAGTCCTAATAGTTTTGGAATTAAGTTGCTGGGACAGAAAGACAGAGAGACTTGACGAAACTATAAGGGTTCCTTGTTTCTCTAACGGAACCCTAAAAAGGACACACCATAAAAATCTTTTTTTGTATTCCCTGTGAGAGTCGAGGGCTAATAAGACATCTAATTTCTGAACTGAACGTGTTTCACTAAAGTCGTAGGTGGAGCTCTAGGGCAGGGTTGCCAGAGTTCACTTTTGTTCTATTTTCCAAAGTTTTTGAAGTTTATTACCAAGTCATAATCGAGAAAATGAGTTTAATCCTCATCATCTTGTGCGCCTACTATCCCGCTCGGAGAGAGATGTTACGTCATATTTCTGTTCTTTACAATAAAATCATTCTCCCACACAAAAACATACCAATCACTATAAAAGCCATTTAGTAAATCATGAACAGTATCGGTTCCATAATTGCTATGTTTTTTATAAAGGAAAGATGTAGGTGGGGTAAGAATAGTGAGCAACCCTGAAAAAACCCTCTCCAATTATATGTTCAGCGTTTGATCAAAGCACATAAGTCCCCGGGGAGGCGCTACGTGGCCGGCAATATATCGCTCTATAAATGAACCCCACGAAGACCTCGTATAAATCTAGCACCTCGCACGGGGCGAACCGGCTGAGATTCTGAGAGGTGCTGCCACACATATTTATTGGTATGAAAACTCAATTTGTATTAATAAGTATGTGTTGTATCTATAGTAGGCTTCTGAGGGAGCGTCCCGGCGACATGGTTGATTGATGTTGGTTAGTAATGGAGGCTATAAAGTAAAACCATAACTTTTATGATACAAACATAGCATGTGAATAAAATCAAGTATTTTTATGCTTTTATATTTTATACAGGGTGACTGCGGTCGTGTAGCAATAAATTAACCTTAGGTTTAACTATTGTTTAGGAATGTTATGCTGTAGATGAGAGCTCGCTAAGTCATATTTGCTCATTTTTTTTGGTACAAAAATATAAATAAAATGTATGTATGTCCTATTTTGATTCAGGGTCATTTGGTCACCCTACACAGTCTACAAGCGCAACTTTCTTTTGACTTTGTCATAAATTGTTTATAGCCTTGGACGAACTACCTAAACAGGACTGAGCACTGGGATGAAAAAACGTGCCGACAAGGTTATCAGACCAAGGGTTTGCATCTCTTTTTAAGTAGGGTGCCCAAGCCATCTCTTCATCGGGAACATTTTTGGTTGTATATGTATTCGTTGATTCGCATACTCCTGTTTTACAATTCACAAGACTCGGTACGATTGACATAAGATATCGGAGAGATAACGATTGACATAAGATATCGGAGAGATAGGCGCTATATGGATGAGGCCTATGCCCAGCAATGGGTCGACGTGTGCTGAAAATAATGATGATGATGATGAAGGTATATAAAAAGGCCTTTGTACATTCTTAATGGTTTATTATTATTGTGTATTTACATTTGCTCCTTCAGACATAGTAATTTATTTTATAAAACTAAAACTTTATTGATGTATAGCACCCTAGACGTTACTAAACAATATAGTTTTATGTAGTTTTTGTCTCAAAAAGTATACGATGAAAATGTATATGATCTAAAATGAGAGCATCACTACGTGATACCGGTGATAAAACAAAAAATCATAGTCCCAGAAAGCGAAAGTCTTTTTCCCTTGGCGCCCCCCCTTATCGCCCCCTCCGCGGTCTGACACGTCATAATAGGGTTTATCATAATAATAACTATCATCCATAAAAATAAGGAAGGACACCTAAAGTAAAGTTGTGACTTCCTTCTCAGTCATGGTTACCCTACTTTGGATTTTTTCTGTGTACTGTAAAAGAGCGAGACAAAATTCTCTAGTAAGTGGCTCTCGCTCGGCACGATTTCTCTGCATCAGGTTGGCAAAGGAATAGCTATCTAATTGCAATGTCAAACAGTTTAATATACATTGGCAAAATTTTTAAAGTCTTCTAACCTATTTAGGTAGTTCGTCCAAGTTTATGGCCTTTGATTTTGACACTTCTTACTCCTCTGATTAGTTTATTTGAAAAAGGATTTAACATAAATTGTAAGGTGACCAAACATTCAGAATCAATTAGGATAATTAATTTAGTAAATATGATTTAGCTGAAATCGTAATCATTTACCCAGTTAGAAAAAATACGTTAGAGTCACGCACGACCCAAAAGTCATCCTGTATAGACTATCATCATAACCCAGTCGTCAGAGATTTCAACCTGGAAGATGTTCTGGTGCATGCAGTAGAGATGTAGTATCCCATCGCAAAAGTTTGTAGGCGGATGTGGCCTGGTAAATACAAGAAATGAAACAAATAATAATATGACACTGATTAATTTGCCTGCCTTTTAAATTGCCTGTTGATGTACCCATGTTTTTTTCTTCAGTGAAAAACCTTTGTATATGTATGTCTAATTTGGGAGTATTTTGGGCCCCAATAAAAGTCAAACTATTGGACCAATTTTAGTATTTTTCCTTGTCATCGACGCGAAATGTTGTCATCTTTGATTTACTGCAACCACACTGCAACACTATTTCTTTCAGTTATTGACTGTTTCCGAATTAAACGTGAACAACTGGAAAAAAGTCCCAAAAAAAAAGGTTTTTAGCCCCTCAAGTTTGTACAAGCTTTATTTGTTCGAAAAATTGGGGGTAGCACTACTGAATAGTCACAAACAACATAGGTACTTAAGTTTCGTTGAATTTAGAATTTTCTCGAGGTAAAAGTCCCTGACAACTTGAAATAATTGCTAGTTCAAAGCGAAACTCCTGTAATTTTCTTTTCTAGAATCTCTGGCAGACAAAGGAATTATCTTGCTAAAAACTTCCTACGCATCGTTCTGTTCTGACCCCTGAAATACCCTCTTCATCTTTCAAAGATAGCAACATAAAACATTAAAGGTTATCATTATTTGCCCTAAATGTGAGATTTAAGGAAAATAATGATATCCTTTGTATTCTGAAATCATATTTTCGGATCACCAGGGGCTAGCCGCATTAGTAGATATTAATTTGTAGAATATTGACTTTGAGTGAAAAGGTTTTTAGCCCCTCAAGTTTGCACAAGCTTTATTTGTTCGAAAAATTGGGGGTAGCACTACTGAATAGTCACAAACAACATAGGTACTTAAGTTTCGTTGAATTCAGAATTTTCTCGAGGTAAAAGTCCCTGACAACTTGAAATAATTGCTAGTTCAAAGCGAAACTCCTGTAATCTGGGGGCGCGGCAGCGCCCCCAAGCCAAGTCGAGCAAAAAGCAAAACATACGGGCGCAGCAGTAACATCCTTTACAGGAAGCCATTCAGAGCATATTTGACCTACCTGTTGCTCCGTTGTGGATAAAGATAGAAACCTGAATTCCCGGCGGCTAAAAGGCACCATGTCATAAGACATATTCTCAAAATTTCAATAAATTTGAACCAGTAGAGTTGAAGGTACAGCAATTCAAAGTTTCTCAATTTTGACACTCACTGACTCACTGATTCACGATCATGAAAACTCTAAAGGTTACTTCTAGCGAACCCACAAGCTTAAAATTTTGAGCATGGTTAGAGTTTAGCCTGCAAAGCCAAGGAAAACTCAAACATTGCGCAATTTTAGCCCCAATTTCATAATATATTAATTATCAATAAGCTCAGTACACGACTACTTCGATTCATCGCTATTCCCCATTAGATGTCGCTAGTCGCTATGTGTATCTTGAATCGCGGTATGGTTTGGTTCCAGCTATGATTTAAATAACCGGCCAAGTGCGAGTCGGACTCGCGCACGAAGGGTTTCGTGCCATTATCTATAAAAAACCGCAAAAAAATGTATGGGAGCCCCCCTAAATATTAATTTAATTTTAATTTAATTATTTATTTTTTAAATAAATAATATACTCAATATATTGTGAACACTTTAAGCGTCTACCTGCTACCATTATCAATATCGAGCAAAAATGAGCAAAAAAATCACGTTTGTTGTATGGGAGCCCCCCTTAATATTAAATTTCTTTTGATTTTTAGTATTTGTTGTTATAGCGGCAACAGAAATACATCATCTGTGAAAATTTCAACTGTCTAGCTACCACGGTTCATGAGATACAGCCTGGTGACAGACGGACGGACGGACGGACAGACGGACAGCGAAGTCTCAGTAATAGGGTCCCGTTTGGCACCCTTCGGGTACGGAACCCTAATAAAGCGGTTACAATATTGTCTAATATCGCTATTCCCCATTAGATGTCGCTACACTCTCAAAAAAATATTGCCATTGCTACAAAAAAGCTTTGATGCTGGACAGTCGTCAAAGGTGCATAGTAATGAAGACGTTTTTCAACCGACTTCAAAAAAAGGAGGAGGTTCTCAATTCGACCCGTATGTTTTTTTTTTTTTTTTTTTTTTCTATGTTTGTTACGCGATTGCTCCGCCAATTATGAACCGATTTGAACAAATCTTTTTTCGGCGTATAGGTAATACCTCAAGGGTGGTCCCATTGACACCAGGTCAGGATCTGATGATGGGATCCTGGAGAAATCGAGAGAACTCTTCAAATATTATAGGCAGACCTATAGTGATTTTTGTGTTTTTCATAATAACTCGTGCAAATGCACATGGTAAGCATAATATTGTGATGCGGAACTGCTGATGAAGACCACATATGGCCACCAGATCTGCTCAGTACTAGGTACAAATACAATGCGTGGCTGACGGGCAGGCAACGCATAGCCTAAACCGGTGGACCTAGAGCCATGAAACTTTGTACAGGGGTTCCTTAGTCGCGTGGGGTAGCACTGATATAGCATTTGACAAAATTAATTCCCCAAGAGAGGGGGGGATAAGGGGTTACAGTTAGTATTAAACTCAATCTAATCAAATAGGGTTTGTGTAAGTCGGTTTTTTCTAAAGTTTACTTTTTGTTTCAATTATATTGTTACTCTTCAATTGCTAATGCAACAAATTTACCAACATTGATGTAACAGCAATAAAACAACTGTTGAAATTACAATGCTAAAATTGTTCATGTCACAATAGGATTTCATGTCCTTTTGTTCCCATGACAAATTCCTTTAACTATCATATCAAAGTATATTGTCCCTACGTCTAATTTCCCTTAGCTACAGTATCAAATCTGCTTTGTTCCGATGACAAAGTATTTTGCTACTCTAGCAAAGTAACATTGTTGATCTGGATACCTGCACTTTGTTAATAGTACACCATGAACAAAAATTATATACTCCACGAAGCTACTGCCTATTATTCCAGGAGCATGCGTACCCTGAAATATGCTTATTTTGTACACCAAACACCATACATGCGTATGGTGCATACATAGAGAACTCCGGTCAAAGTAAGCATACCTCTAATAATAAAGGCACAGAAGCTTCGGGGAATATATAATTTTTTCAGTGTACCATTTACAAAGTGAAGGGATCAAAACCTACAATGTTACATTACTCGGGTAGCACAAGATATGATAAAGAGGATAGCGGTATTTGAGAATCCTAAAAGAAAAAACGAAGACATTTCTATCAAAAGTATGGTATATTAATCTCTACTCGAGTCACACTAGGATTACAACAAAGAACAAAATATTTAATACCGAGTGTTTGGTGTATCAAGTGAAAACACTTTTTGGGGAGTAGGAGACATTATCCTGACAACTTTTACTGTGAAACCGATTTGATCGGAGCATCTTTATTTTCCACTTCTCCATACAAATTAGCTGATGACTGCTTGGTGCTTAAATTTTCTGCAAATCCATATTTCTTCACGCACGACGACGGCACGAGCACAAACACAGGTGTTCTTTGCACGAAATTCACGTTGAAACTGGCAGAGTCAGAGAAAAGGTTTGCGCTTGCGACGAACAAGTACTTTGAGCTACTGCCGCATCAAAAACACACTTAGCCGTATCAATAACACAACTAGCCATAGTAACAACGCCTATTTTGATAGATTAAACTTTGCTACAACATCACTTCATAATAGGTGATAAGTTGGCAACGTGCCGTAGTTATCCCGTTTAAATATTTTTAACATAGTTACCGTATCTACGTGTCTTTAGCTGAAATAAAAAAACAATTTCAACAATAAAAAAGATGTCACAGGCACTATGGGCCTATAGCTGCAGCGACGATGCACTTACGTGTGGTAACAATAAATTTCTAACAAAGCATTTATTGTCGCTTTGTCAGCCGATTTTTCTCTGAGTGTAGGTGTGCATTTCCTGAATCGCGGTATGGTTTGGTTTGAGGTATGATTTATATTTATATAATTCACCGCCCAGACTTGTCACAAATCGTAACATCAAAGCCACAGAGAAGAGCCCATAGAGATAGGGAGTGGGCTTTGAGAAAGTCGGTAGCTAACGCACAAGAAATAGTACCCGAAAAGAAAAAAAGGAAAGTTACTTACAAAAAGAAATGAGATCCCAACAAAACATGCATATGCATATACAAAAACGCCAGTCTCGCAGCCTGCGCAGTTTATTCTACCGTAAAAAGTTGTGAGATCTAATTTTAAACCAAGTCGGTTAATTTAACCAGTATCTGTGTATGGTAGAATCTTTCCAACAACTTTATTATCGTATACTGTTAAGTACCTACCTAATTAGTTAACTAATAACATTTATAGTGATCGGATCAATATAAGACATCTTTATTTCTTCAATAATAATTAGAATAACTTGGCAATCGCGCTCAACTGACCACTCTATAGCACCCTGAGCACAAATGAATATTATTACTCAACACAACATATCTCTAAATAAAGATAAACTTAACTAATAAGAAAACAACGAATTATTTCGGAGCGAGAGCAATAGGTACATTACGTTGCACACACGGTCCTATAGTCGACAACTTTTCTACGTGCGATTGCCAAGTTTTTCTAATTATTATTGAAGAAATAAAGATGTCTTATATTGATCCGATCACTATAAATGTTATTAGTTAACTAATTAGGTAGGTACTTAACAGTATACGATAATAAAGTTGTTGGAAAGATTCTACCATACACAGATACTGGTTAAATTAACCGACTTGGTTTAAAATTAGATCTCACAACTTTTTACGGTAGAATAAACTGCGCAGGCTGCGAGACTGGCGTTTTTGTATATGCATATGCATGTTTTGTTGGGATTTTCTTTTCTAGAATCTCTGGCAGACAAAGGAATTATCTTGCTAAAAACTTCCTACGCATCGTTCTGTTCTGACCCCTGAAATACCCTCTTCATCTTTCAAAGATAATGATTATTGATAAGATTATCCTCAAAGGGATCAAATGATGTCAAAACAAAACTTGGTTGTCAGTCACGAATGGGCCGATATTCAATGATTTAATTCTAATCTAATCCTCTGTCATGTGATGCTGATACAACGTGTAAATGAATTAACGCAAAATGAGAAACTGCTTTGTTAGGGACATCATTCTGAGCAACTTTCATTATGAAACCGATGTGATCGGAGCAACTTTATTTTTCAGTTCTCCATACAAATCAGCTGACCCACTCAGGCCAAAATGTACTGAGAAGTGAAAAATAAAGTTGCTCTGATCAAATCGGTTTGATAATGAAAGTTGCTCAGAATGATGTCCCTAACAAAGTAGTTTCTCATTTTGCGTTAATTCATTAACACATTGTATATGTACGGTCGAATTATCGATTATCATGACAAGTTACTAATGTCGAATCCACTTATGTTTAAGTTACTAAGAACTTTCAACTGTTACTAACTATACTAAAACTTGACCAGAAGTTAACTGTCTGTCAACTGATGAGAAAAAACTATAATAACTTCTAATTAATTCTACAGGTATCACTAAATATTAATAATAATATAGTCAAGGACAAAAAATCCCTTATCGATAGATACCTTAAAACTAGACATAGAGATATAAATATAACAATATTAACTAGCCTAGCCTAAATAAAGGTCATCTAGTCTACAGTCTATAGTCTCATCCCATCCGCGATAAAATTGTAGACAGATTAATAGCGTGTAAAATTATGTTTGTTATAACGCTACTTGCGCGTTTTGAATTTCATTTGAATCTCTGCACCAAGCAAATCGCATTTCCAAACTTCTTATTTGTGCTTCGGCCTTCTCTTCCGATTCCGACGTTGGACACATAAACAGGAGTCGCTTGACAGTCGTCGGAAGTATTGTGATTTCACATATATGGCACATTCAA
Source organism: Argyresthia albistria (assembly GCA_963457715.1). NCBI lineage: Eukaryota > Metazoa > Arthropoda > Insecta > Lepidoptera > Argyresthiidae > Argyresthia > Argyresthia albistria. Next base: position 3,327,775 of record OY735266.1, on the reverse strand, counting down.
CAATAAGGCGCTAGGTACTTAAATAATTTAGGTTTCGTTTTTTCTGTGTATTTCAGAAAATACTCGGCAAATCGTACTCGGTACTTAAATAATTTAGGAGTGCTTTTTTCTGTGTATTTCAGAAAATACTCGGCAAATCGTAATCAATTTCTGGTAATGTAATTTAACTATTAATCAAAGATTTTCATGTTTGAAATCATGTTTGGATAAAAATTTCTCGATAGAAAAAAAACCAAAGCCAACCCTTTTTTCCAATGTTTTTCCCTATTATACCTCAGTAGTAGTAAATATGATCTTTCTATGAATTGTTCGATTTGAAAATTGAAATGTAATTCCCTGAAATTCTTTATTTTTTATGTTTTTTTTTTCCGTTTTGGCGCTCAGGTTGATTCAGATTCAGGTGCGAGCGCACAATTGCTATCACTTTTCCCATTCCCGAGTAATATTCGCTTCTCACTTCCGCAATCTTCGGTGACCTTGGTTTGTAATTTTTCAATCCTCCTCTTAACAAAACGCACTATAAAGCCTTTCTTCACTTCTGTCATATACATTACATCCTGTACCTTTAATAGGTACAGGAAGTCAAGAACAAGAGTAGCTTGACTGTGAGTACAGAATATAGGTCAAACCAATATGAAGAGTTTGCAACGAATACCTACCTATACATATGTACATGTATAAGTGTATAAGTTTGTATTACTACATAATAACTGAGCCGGTATCAAACGGTGCAGTGCTCTATATGACAGACCCGTCATTTCATAAAATTAATTATTTATTTACCTGTTCCATAGGCGTATCGAGACTGTTTGGAACAGGGCCTAGGAGCTAACGCGTACTTATTTTTTGTCAAACCATCTTCATAGTACACTCGTTCATAAAGTATGTAATGTCGATGGGCTCCATCCTTATACCTATAAAGTGTTTGGATAACTAGTAAACGTGGTGCGGGCGCAATTGGGCGCAACTATTCCTCTGATATCCGTATGAAAAAAAGGCATGTTTTTTATTCGCCCTTCTCAAGTGCGTGTTTACTGATTGGCAAAACTGCCGTCGTAACATAGCCGACACAAGACACCTCTCAGAGATGAGAGGCGTTTTATTAATACTAATACGGGCCCCAAATGAGGTCAAAACTACTTTCCACCTAAATAACTTGCTCTTGCTAGCTTTAATTAAGCTAAGTTCCCTAGTTTAATTACGATAGTGGGGAAACAAATACGCTGAACTTTCCTAGCTATAAGTTCTGAAGTTGAAGTAAACATGGTTCCTAGATGTTCGTAAAAAGTTTTATCACGTGAAGATTACGGCATGATACTAGTGGAAGGAGCCGCTAAAACACGTTGAATTTCTAACCATTCTTATACAATAATGTGTGTATTACAAGGCAATAGGTAAAACGGAAGACTCTCATGCCGATAAAAGGACAATAGTCTAGTAGCTGAATCTGAACCATGGCAGCGTTTTACATATAAAACGTATAAAGGTATCTTCGGTTACTACAGTCCATCCAGGTAAAACTGGTACATGTGTGACTCCGTTAGATCCGTCAGTCATGTCCATCTTGAAAGGATAATTCGCTTTTGAACGTTGGCGATTTGCACCTATAAATTCCAAGATTCGGTCAATCTTTGACGTTATTCATCCCGATAGTTGCTGAATTTCAGGAAATAGTGATTTTTTATATTAGCCAAATCACAACACCTCACGAAAACGATCACACGTTCCTATGAACTGCAGTTTACATATACATAATATTTGATTTCTTGTGATATTTTGGCTTCGCGTCAAACATGTTTATCGAAAGTAATGAAATAATAATATATATCACCAATACGGTAGTTTACTGGTTAGTAATTAGCATCGCGTACCTAGGTAACGGTGTGTTCGTGTGTGTTTTCGTGGTGTTTTCATGTAGTAGAGCTCGTCTAAGCTGAAATGACGCGCCCCACTCCTTGGTTTTGTATTTACTTGTCATATAAAACCAGGCAGTGGGGCGCGTCATTTCAGCTTAGACGAGCTCTACCTATGGTATCAACACGGCCGCTTTGAAAACATATCTGAAGTATACATTCTGTAGGAAATGCAATTGCAAGTCGTACACAGTGGAACCAAGAGTCGTTAATGTTATATTTATGTTTCATTAAATTAACCTTATTGTACAGTGGATTTGTGGGTGTGCGGTTAATAGCGGTTAATAGTGGTCAACATCAGTTGCCAAAATCTACTCGAACAAGACTTATTAATACCTAGGTTTGCTGGAAGAGATCTCTTATTAGAGATAAGCTCGCCTTTGTACATGTTTTTTTCTAATATTAAGTGTCTGTATTATGTTTTCTGTGCAATAAAGTATAAAGTAAAGTAAAGTAATACCTTGATCAGGTATCTACCAGTTTACTATACATACTATACATTATATTAGAACTGGGATAGATAAAAACCTATTTCACTATCCTGACACACTTCATCTCAGATTTGCGTATTTCGAAATTTTATAAGAGTATTCAAAATCTCTTACGGAGCGATTGTTACATGAATCGTAGTCATCGAATCTTTTTATGCCATACGATTTTCCTTATCCCGATTCACTTGCATGAGAACACAATCAACCTTCTGTAAATTATTGATAGGTTTCAATCCCGACTTCCTGTGGACGAAAATAAGGCTGTTGAAATAAGTCACAATCCCAACTCAACTTATCTTTTGTAAGACAAATAAAATATTTTGCGTCTGTTTAAAAAACAAAATACTTTCATTCTAGGAAGGACTAACAGGATAAATAGGATCAAAGCTTCTTACCAGGAAACGATTTTCACATCACAATATTTACGAACGAAACACAGACATAAAACGTGCAACAACAAATAGGTCTACCGGCAAACTTTCAGCATACTAATTCAATTACCTTCAGTATAACCGTCGAGCAACGAACAGACAAAATACTTCTATCTACCCGAAGAAAACACAAAACTTGTTTCACTTGGCACTTAGTTCTGATTCCTTAGCATAAAATATAAAAAGGAAAAATTATTTGTTTTTAATTGTCGCCGCGTCTGGGTTTCCGCGATGTATACATGTAGCTTGGGCGGGCGGAGACGCGGCCGCCCACGGACGCAGCTCTATACGACTGAAGCGCTGAAGCAGAACAGCCACTCGATACCAGAATATCTGATTGTTTATCGAGCTTTTCGAATCCAATAAAAACTTCCTATGCTTCGTTTCTTCCTATTGTATATTTTATTGGTTAATCTGATATAATCTAGGCTATTCGTCGTTGGTTGGTACATTTTTTGATATACCTGATTTTACCCAAAGTCATAAAAAATATGCTTTTGAATGAAATCAAACAGCCAGGGAGAGGGACTGACAGATCCCTGGGTCACGCAAAGCAAAGCGAAAATGCTCTTTGCCCTTATGAATACACAAAACACGTAGAGTATCATGCTCCCTTTACGACAAAACACAAAACAAAAAGACATATAAACAAAACACTGAAGACATGGCTGTACGGCTTTGATTGCCATTGCCTTTCCCAAAGGATAAAACGCAAAAAAAATGTCTTTGGTTAGTATATTTCTGACACTTGTTTACATTTTTATCATTTTTTACTTTTTCTGTAAATAGATGGTAAATAGGTGTTTCATTGGTATTCTCTCCACCTTGCGCTATTATTGTCGTAAATATATTCTCCGCTTGTTGGATATATCCGTGAACGCGATTTTGGTAAATATTTGTGATTAATCTTTTGCTGTTGTGTTTATTTTTTAATTTATGCAAATGTTCGTGCATTTTACAGCTCAATAATTTCTGTAGAACAAGGTATACTCATACTAATATCCTGTATTAGACTGTTACACATATTTAGTTAAAGTTTCTCTATTTATCTTCAGTATTTCAGTTCGGTACAGAGCAGAGGTTGGTACCTACTATTAGGGTGTACATGTAAATGCATATAGTTCATGTTTTTATGCTGTTACCACTGTAACATAGGCCCGACTTTTTATGAATGTGGCTCTATTCTTTCCCGTGTTGCATACGTACCTATCTAACGTGTGAAAACGAGCGTGTAGTAAATTACAATGCAAAAGCACTCACGTGTTGACTCAGCCCTAGGTCAGCGTTTCCTATTCCTTTAGCCCATTATTGTCCCCACCGGAGGACCTTTACCCGGATACAAGTAAGATTGAGCTATAAGGTCAGCAGCTGGACAACATGCTTAATTGACATTTTTTATTTTATTTTAGAGTTACATAATATTATAGAGACAACGATATTGAGTTAGCTAAAGATACTCGTACATGTTGGTGCACCAACATTACCTTTCAAACTGGGGGGGGTAAGAGCTGCCACTGAAATGAACATTACCTCACTCTTTAAATCTCAGGTAGTTTGTATGTATTTATTAGTGTATGTATGTGTATGTAAAAATTTCTTTATATATTATATTAGTTTATTAATAGTATTATATCTTTAATATTTTGGTAGTTAATTTTAGGATGTTTTTGGATGTAAGTATATTCTAGCTTTGTACTCGTAGGTATATTGTTGTACACAAAGGTCTACCCTTGCTGATATATCAAACTCTCTCATCGGAACTTGGTTTGCTGGAAGAGATCTCTTTTTAGAGATAAGCTCGCCTTTGTACACTGTTTTTATTTACTTTTTGTCATTGCAATTAATTGTGTGCAATAAAGAAATTATGAATTATGAATTATGACTTTCAACTTCGCTCTGGTATTTCCGTGGCAAACCAATCTGGTGTCTCAAATTAATCATACTTTGCAGTCTTTACATTCTCTACAAAATTGGTTGTCTGTAAAGTCGGTTTACGGACGATAATTTTACGGCACTTCTTAGACCGTCATCATGAATTTTGGAAAACGCTGAAATACGTAACTCTTTATTTTTGCCGTACTCAATTCATACGAAATTTCATGCAAAAATGTTCATGGAATAAAAAGTTTCATACGAACTTTCATACCCTATTTCTACCCTTAATAGGGGTTGAATTTTGAAGAATCCTTTCTTAGTGGATGCCTACGTGCGTCATAACAGAAATACCTACGTGTGCGAAATTTAAAGTGTCTAGCCCTAAGGGTTTGGCGTGTGCGTTGATACATCAGGCGGAACGTGACACTTTTTCGTGCGTGCAGCTGGCGTTCATCGATTTATAAAATGTTATCACGTTCAAAAAGTTCGACTCTCAGTCCAGTTAATGAATGAAAAATATTTATAGTTTACCCAAAAGAAAGGCCCTGCGGAAGATTGGAAAATAAAGCCTTCCGGCTCAGAATGTTGACTTTGCAAAATATTGAATTTGCAAAATGTTGAAGTTACAAAATGTTGAATTTGCAAAATGATGAATTTGCAAAATATTGAATTTGTAAAATGTTGAATTTGCAAAATGTTGAAGTTGCAAAATATTGAATCCCAAAATGTTGAATTCTCAAAATGTTGAATTTGCAAAATGTGTTTATTTATGTTTCTGAAACTATTTATTTATAGCATACAAAAGAGACAAATATTTATCAAATTTCCGGAATGGGAGAGGGCTGATATTTTAAAGCGTTGACTCTTCTCCGACATTAAGGCTAACAGGTAGATACTGTAACATAATGTCACTGTAAAATTGTGAAACCCGTTAGATTACAATCTAACGAATAACAATTCTTTAAATAAATTCGACATTTCTTCGATAAATATCAAATATACCTACTTTGTACAATATAACGCGTTAGTTGATAAGCTGAAATGATGAATTTCTGGGCAAAGTGGTGGGTTAGGGTAGGTGAAGGATAAAGGGGGTGAGCGAAGTGAATCCCCGTGTATCCTGCGTGTTAGGTTGACATGTAAGTACCAAGAAAAGGATAAATGCTAAACCCTGTCGATCTTTTTTACAATTTATCGACAGATTATAATCTAACGTTTTATCCCGTTACATTGTAATCTCGCGGTTTTTACATTTTCACGGTGACAAATATTATAAAGCAAGCCTTATTTTAGAAGTAGGTACCAGATTCAACCCAATCACTTAAAGTCTGTAACGGTTAATAACATTATGAAGCCTAAAGGTCAATTAACACAATGCAGTAAGGATAAATCCGGAATTCGTAATTTCGTAATTTCTTTATTGTACTCACATGACAGGAAAAATAGCTTAACATAGAAAAAAAATGTACAAAGGCGAGCTTATCTCTAATAAGAGATTTCTTCCAGCAAACCATGTTGGGTAGGAGACGGAGATGATAGGTAAGGGGAAGAATTGCGCGTACAATAAAACTATTCTAGTAGGTACCTATAATACATAGATATTAATATTACACATAGGAATCTTGATGGGCATTTTTAACCGACTTCAAAAAAGGAGGGTTTATCAATTTGGTTGTATGTTTTTTTTTATGTTTGTTGCATCGAAACTATTTATGAAACAATTTTAAAAATTCTTTCTTTTTTCGAATGGTCAATCCAATAGTAACCCCATTTTTTGAAAATCAGGAATCGGTGTAGTTGTTAGGTTCCTACATGAAAAAAAAACTGTGAAGTTTAATTTGGTTTTACCTGGATGACATTATACATCCAGCCTTTTTGTGACTTTTCGGTGTTTATAGTCATTGTGACGAGATAAATACTGTTAGGGTATCTTGAAGTGTGTAAACAAAAGTAAATAACAAAAAACTGGTCTTGTGTTATTACTTTATTAGTGAGAAATGTTTAAGATGTCAGGTTTTGTGTTATGTTGTAAGTCTATATTTTGTGCTATGTGGCGACACTGTCATTGTTTTTTCTCCAAATAAAGAAAATAAAATATATTATATTTTTCTTTTATATTATGTAGTAGGTACGTATAAACTTCAACGTCAGGAGACAGATTTTGAAGGTCGTATTTGGGTTCATAGACGACATTTGTATACAGAGCGGGGAGGACTAAGCAATAGGTCATGAAGCCAGTTTTTTTAAGTTTTTAACTTGGTGAATTATTTATTTGCTACTTACAGGGATATAGAGACCAACCCCAAACACCAGAGAGGGCAAGGACTTCTTGAACCACTTGGCCTCGATAGTATGAATAGTAAAGTGGTGCCCAATGCAGAATTTCAACCGTTTCCCGTCTACTGTCATTGCGTGAATGTGAGCTATGTGTTGCATATTCACCTGCTTCGAATGGGTCTTGGATATGGTTCAGAAGTAAGCGACAAAGTTGTACACAATATTATAATTTTTATTCAGTCTAAATGGTGATGGTGTCACACGGTACCGGTATTTAAAATCGCCATGATTTGTATGAAGACTAAATTGCGATTATGGGGTCTTTAATAACACCATAAACAAATGAGACAGAACGAGAATCACGAGTGGAATCTAATAGAACAGAAATAATTTAACTGATTGGCCACATGTTGAAATGTTGACTATTAAAGTATGGATAGATGATAATATGACGAGCAGCGAGCATATAAAAAGAGACTTAAGATAAGAATTTTATGGAAGCGAGAGATGTAGTAAGTGGAGGCCTGTAATCTCTGCCTAACTATCTTGTGATGTGATGTAATTTTCAGAGGTATCACTTTTATTTTGGGTTGCGTGATCTTGGTGATGGTGTGCGCTGCTCTGGGCCTGGCCGCGCTGGTTGGGACGGCTTATGGCTACAACTACTACGTGGCTGAGCACAGGAAGACCAGTGAGTTGCTACACCATGTACACAATTGACACCAATTTTGGAGGAAAACGGACTAAAGGCCCGTAGAAATTGTTGTCAAATTCAATGAACTCATAGTAACATACGTCTAATATGAAACTAACGAGCAATGTATATTTTTACTATGGAGTTTCTTTACAAATATTATACGGTCTCCTGACTGGGCCTTTATACTAAAAAGGCTTACTAAGGCCTCTAAACGTCATAATGACGTCATTTTAAAGTAATGTTTGAAATCGGAATCGGTCTGAATCGGTTGATCGGAATTGGTTTGCACATGGTTTATGATGACATATCACTACTATTTCATTTAGGCGCGACTTAGCCGGTTTTTAGTTTACTGATAGTTGATCTACGATGTATTTTTTTGTCGTACAGGCCCTTTTCCTACCTCATTTTGTAAAAATCGCATAAAAACGTTTCAGATCTTATTGAACCCGATATGATGGGCGCACGTATTATCCAAGGTGATGATAGTAGCTTCGAAGATCTCACTAGGGTAAATGGTCGTAGGCTGGGTCTCGAAGATAATTTTTCAAATATGGACAAGGGTAAGTTTAGCAATAATCTTTAAAAATCAATGACCGCTGTGTCTCACTTTATGCTAAGATGTATAGTTATTGTCTCTTAATATGAATTATTCTTCATCATAGATAAAAATACAACACAGCTACATAAAGAACATTTAACATTTGGTGATGGCGATAATAGAACTGAAGCTATCCTGAGAAACTTAATTGAAAAGAATAGCTACTATGGACATGGTACTAACAAATTAAATAACCAACCATTAGTACCACAACCAAGTGATACATACGAATCATGGTGGGATCATGTAGCAAACCAATTGTTATTCCCAGGTACAAAAGGGGATGGACCATCTAATCCAAGTCCCTCTCCTGTCCCTCCAGATATTATTAACCTCATGCCACTCTTCAAAACAACCTACAGACCACAACCTTCTAAAGATGCTGTATATACTAAAACTCGTTCATCAATTATTACTTCAAAATTTTCCAGTGCAATATATAATATGTCCAGACATGGTACTACTCTAGAAAGACCAATGACGCACATAACACGATCAACAGGAAATGCGAGAAAGACTACAAGTGATACAGACCAATACAAATACATTAATAATTTTCCGTCAATTAAGGAAAAAGAAATTGCGCATCTCTCTAAAGATAAATTTTCAATGATAAAATCTACACAAAAACCAACAAGGACCTCTAAATTAAAAACAACAGACAAAAAAACGAAGAGTTTTATCAACTGGGAAAAAGATAAAATTAAAACAACACAAACCAATTTACAATCTGCTTTAACAACAACAACATCAACAAAAGAAGAACATCAATCAGAGAACGAGTATAATGATATACTCGCAATACCAATCCCTGCAGAAACTTCAACCACACAGTCAAAAAGAACCTGGAAAAATCTTTTTAAGTCCTCAACGCGTAAAGCTACAAAATTTAAAGTATTTGAAAAGTCGGATGAAGAAGATTTCTACAAGGACCGTTCAAATGTCATGCATTTTAGTAAAGTTCGGTTTCAAGAGACCACTCACTCTGAAGAGGATATAAACCTCAGGTAATCGAAACAAGGAAAATTTCAACTATAAGTTCCAACTAAGAATCTAATTATAAGAATCACCCCTTGTTGTGTCATCTATCACCAAAGTATTTCATATATTTTAATTTATTACATGGTTGCACAGGTTGGTGTTCAGAGGCCCGATAATTGTGGGAAATAATCCAGGAGACGACGATAAAAGTGATGAAACGTATGATTAATTATTTTTGAAGTATCTTAAACTTACTTAAGAGCTGTTCTTAAGTACTAGGTACCCAAGTCTAACTGCTGACCTGCTTGTGCTTGACTGTTACTTAAGATACCTGTGCTGCTACTTTTCCTGCTGATGACTGTAGATATTAAAACTAAACTCGTCCAACATGTAGTGAATTTGGTCTAAACACTGTATGTGTATACTTAGAGCCTTGCCAGATAAGGCGTTTTACGCGCGAGTCCACTCGCGCGTAGGCACTCGCGCGTTTCCGAGATGTGAGAAAACACGCGGCTGCCATCTGGACGGCATATACGTAGCTCCAGTATCTGGCAAGGCTCTGACTTTCGCTTTACTAAGAGCCTTGCCAGATAAGGCGTTTTACGCGCGAGTTCCACTCGCGCGTAGGTACTCGCGCGTTTCCGAGATACTGGAGCTACGTATATCCCGTCCAGATGGCAGCCGCGCGTTTTCTCACAACTCGCGCGTAAAACGCCTTTTCTGGCAAGGCTCTAACGATCTGCCTGGTGCGTTATTAATACATTTATACACATTTTATTTGTGTTTGGTATTGTATCCGTTACAAGAGAGAGAGACCTAACGAATGTTGATTGGCACGAATTCTTTACATATTAAACACAAATATTAAGGGTAAACAAATATCGGGTAAACAAACTTGAAGTACTGTCTGGTCTGGTCTGTGATACACGCTGAGTTGCATGAAATAATGCGCCAGGTTTTGCTGCAATATGTAGCCGGCAACTACTGTCCCTCTCTTACTCAAATGTGAGAAAAAGTCATCAATAGTTGCCGGCCACATATTGCAGTGAAAATATGGCCCGTTTAGGGTGAAGCCAGGAGTTTATTGAAAGAATGTTTGTTATATATTAAAATACACACTGAGAATTCATTTCTTAAAAATAATATTGTCCAAATGTAAACCATTCCGTTCACGGCATTCAATTAATCGAGCACTAAAACTTGTGAATTTTTCCTGGCAAATTGATCTCCAGAGGAGAGGTGAAATAATTGGCCTCCACGAAGTCCCGATTTAACCCCTATGGACATTTTTCTGTGGGGTTACGTCAAATCTAAAGTTCACGCCAACGCTTTAGTTATTGTTCTGAGACGCCAACAAACCGATTTCCCTAGCACACTGAAGCCCAAAGCTGCCAACTTCTCACGCTAGGTGGCGCATCTAAGACTACCCTAAAAGACGGAAACTATCAAATTGTATCTAGTTATGAAACTTTTCAACAGTAATACCTCAATGTAGTGCTTATAATTGTAAAACTAGGAGCGCTCATGTATATCCTAAGGAGCCCAAATGAAGAAAACTGTGGGAAAGTGCCTTGTGTATTAAAAACTTCAAAGGCAAGTTATTCATCGAGACTGTGCATTATATTTCAATGAAAGTGTTTATTTAAGCATAAGTCGTTACAAAGGCGGGTAAATAGACTACGATCAGGTACTTTTTCTCATAATTTGATGATATTTGCTTGTGTTATGTAGTGGTGAATCAGCGTTGATATCTCGCTATGTCTCTTTGTCTTGATGGCGACTGTACATCAGGATGGTATTCTGAAAGGTCCTGATACCCTCCAAAGCACAAAATCGAAACCCGAAATTTGACAAACGTAAACAAGGTACTTTTTTCTGTGCCCTATCTCCGTTTAGCTTTCTCCATTAAAAGGAAATAAGTATCCGTTACGAAATGGCAGCCATCACGGAGAATACCTGCCAAGCCGAATAGGAAATTTTAGTGCTCGATTAAATGAACGCCCGCCGTGAACGCAATGGCTTACATTTGGACAATATCATTTTTAAAAAATAAATTCCCAAAGTGTTTATTTTATAAATAGTATTTTTTTTTTCAATAAACTCCTTTTTTTTTATCGTTTTTTTAAATGTGAACTTTCTTTTGAGATACCCAGTATTATGTTATGCGGCGCTCACTGGGGCCAGCCTTCGACTGGTTCCTCGCTCGTACACCAATTGAGGTTTGATACTAAAATCAACAAAGCGCAGCTGTTTTCTTGGTGAAAATCAAAGAGTAACAAGATTTTTACATGCAGATGTGACATGTGAATACCATCGTGTTATGCATCATGATACGAATACAGATGAAATTGTGATGAGACCTTTTCATCCTATCTGATGATGGAGATGGAAGGTGACAGAAACTTATGGAAGTGGAAAATAAAGTTGCTCTGATCAAATCGGTTTCTTAGTGAAAGTTGCTCAGAATTATGTCCCTAAAATAGTAGTAACTTTTGGCTAGGGGTCCAAAAGTAATTCTTTATTTGGGAATAAAATAAAAGATAAATTGCACATAATATCCAATATTTTAATGGGAAGTCTAGAATTGGTTGCGATGTTGTTACGGTCAGTTAAATAAATAAATTGACAGTTCTTTAAATTTTCGTCACATGTTAAATAGCAAAAAATTACGAAATAAAGTATACAAAATCGATATATCTGGGGATGCTGTTGGAGTTCAATTATGATATGTCGATATATCTGGGGATGCTGTTGGAGTTCAATTATGATATGTCGATATATCTGGGGATGCTGTTGGAGTTCAATTATGATATGTCGATATATCTGGGGATGCTGTTGGAGTTCAATTATGATATGTCGATATATCTGGGGATGCTGTTGGAGTTCAATTATGATATGTCGATATATCTGGGGATGCTGTTGGAGTTCAATTATGATATGTCGATATATCTGGGGATGCTGTTGGAGTTCAATTATGATATGTCGATATATCTGGGGATGCTGTTGGAGTTCAAATATGATTCTGAAGTCAGATGTTGAAAAAGTAGCCGGCATTTTGATCTTCTTAGTTACTGGTCCGATTTGCTTCAAAATAGATACCTGGGGATGTGGTTGGAGGCCAATCATGATTCTTAAGTCAGATTTTGATAAAGTTTTGAACCCTAAAAACAATTGAGGAAAAAAAAACATTATAATTTTCGGAACACAAATACATGAGTAAATAGCTGTATAAATTTGAATTTGGAATTCCTAACCATAGAGGAGATATTTGAGATCAAAGTGGCCAGTACAACAAAACGCCAATTTCATATGTAAGGACCTAATATAATGTATTGTGTGTAAATTAGTATAACTGGTCCACGATAGTAAGCAAACAAATCGTGTAAACCAACATTTATGGATGGTACCAAAAATACACAATTCTAAGTAAGTAATTATAGTCTTAACGGTGTGTGCATTATCAAGCTAACCCTTCTTGGGTCTTCCCTGGAAACTTGGTGACCTCAATAAGTGATGGTCAACATTGGCGTCCTCATCACTCTGAGATACAACCCAGTTTTTGGACTTTCTCCCTGTCATTTTCCGGTAGCGTCCGACATTCAACTTTTTCACCATTCGGAGCCTATTGAGGGGTGAGTGCTTGCGACGTGTCTTTCTGTCGTCCTTTACTACAATGATGGATGCTGATGCTGACACATCATCCAAAGAGGTCTGTTGGTTCCCCTCGACTTCCATTAATGGGGTTTCTTCGTTTGCTTCAGCTTCTTCATCATATGCATATACGTTCTTGATTACGTGATTCAACTGGAACTTTTTTTTAGGTGTGTTAACAGCATCGGGTAAAATAGCATCGCTATCTTTCTTACCATTTTTAGGCGATGAGGCTTCATTTTCATTGACATCAGGACCTTCATTTTCGTTGACATTAGGACCTTCATTTTCATGATAGGGTGGGTTATTTTCGTCTGGTTCAACAGCATCAGGTAAAATAGTATAGCTATCTTTGTTAGAAATTTTTGACGACGCCTCGTTTTCATTGACATCAGGACCTTCATTTTCATTGACATCAGGACCTTTATTTTCATTGACATCAGGACCTTCATTTTTATTGACATCGGGACCTTCATTTTCATGATAGGGTGGGTTATTTTTGTCTGGTTCAACAGCATCAGGTAAAATAGTATAGCTTTCTTTGTTAGCAATTTTCGACGACGCCTCGTTTCCATTAACATCAGGACCTTCATTTTCATTGACATTAGGGCCTTCATTTTCATGATAGGGTGGGTTATTTTCGTCGAGTACAATTATATCATCAGGTGTTACAGCATTACTGTGATTATTATCTAGTTCTCCACTGTCATCTTTACTTGCGGGAACTTTTCCACTGTCTTCACCTTTACTTCCTGGCAATTCTGAGACATCATAAGGTTTTTCTATGAAGTCTCCGCTTTTAACTTGTGTGAGAGCATCCGCAAAAGCTTTAGGCACATACTGACACAGCTTCTTTGGTATTTGTGCAGATAGGTACGCCGATATAACAGCATCAATAGTCTCTCGTAGACCCTTATCAGATACGATATTGACGAATGATAATTCTGTAGATCTGCAGCAATAAAGTTCGTAATTAACACTAATTTAAAGATATTACTAATGACATTAATAATGAAAACACTTTATTTCACCTCCATCCTGTAAAAGCATAACTGTTCAATTTGATTTCTCCATCAGTAACATTCAGTAATATATTAATAGAGACGTCAGATACATATGCGTTGAAGTCATATTCGCCAGAAAGCAAGTTGGAGCTGTTCGCATATTTCAGTTTACCCCGAACCTGCATCAGGACAATAAGTATGTGGAAATTAAAATAATACTTATACATTGTGTACTATTATCTCTTCTGTGACATTGTGGCAAGGTCGAATTACATCATGGTAGTACGATCATATCGTTATCTTTATGACAATGCAGAATTCCAGGCGCAAGTGGCGTAGCTTGTTTTTAGTAACTGAATTTCTTGCAGAACCATACAATATAAAGGACTTGACCAAGAGTTCGTAGATAAAAAACCCAGAATCGCCAGCAACAAAAAAATTATAAAAATGGGTTAACTATAATAGTCAACCCATTATGTTAAAAAAAAACAGCTCCCGAAACGAGGTATAGAAGTTATGTTATTTATTATACTTACATTTTATTTACTTAACGATTATCTATTTTATTGCTGTCACTTTAATGCCCTATAATATACAGGGTGTAATAGAAAGGGACACCCCTTTCTATTACACCCTGTATATTATTGCAACTGTATATTACAAGCCGAGATAGGGTTGTTAGGGACATCATTCTGAACAACTTTTACTATGGGACCGAATTGATCAGAGCAACTTTATTTTTATTAATTCAGTACATTTCGGGTCTAGCTGTCTATATATATAATAATATGTTATGTATGTGTGTGCGTGCGTTATAAAAAAAAAGGTTCTCAGTTTAACCTGTATGTTTGTTTGTACATTTATGTATCGCGGACAACCGTGATTAAATCTCGCGTTCCACTTAACCGATTTTGATGTGGTTTTCAGAAAAGTATTTTTTACATTCTAGAGAAGAATTAAGTGCAAGTTGTATCAAAGTCGGTTCAGTAGATTCTAAATTAATCTAAAATAAAAAATAAATGATAAATCTAAAATCTCTAGTATACCACGTCGTTTTGGCAGTAACTTATTTATTACATATTTTTGATGTTCATATAAAAACGGCACATCATATGAAACTGGCGATTCTGGGTATTTTTGGGCAACTCTTTTAAAAGGACTACATTAGTAAAGTTAGTTTACCTGCAAACTATTGAATCTGATAGTTTCTATTAATCTAGGCACCACATATGTATAAGGACCCCCAGCGTTCGAGGTGTAAGCTGTTTCGAGCCCATTCAGTGTCACACCGAAGAGCACGATGTTGAATGATACATGTTTACCCAGCTCCTGAAAGATGGAATAAAATGTTAAATTCATATTCTTATAGAAAATAGATTTATAAGCCTATTTGGAATAAAAATTACAGAATTGTTAAATGAAGTCCTGTGAGGGTATGCACTATTCGACCTGGAAAAACATCCAGAATATGCAGTAGGTGTTTGGTTCAGCGGCTTGAACCTCGTTCAATGGAGCGCAGTTCATTCGGTTCGTTCGGTCACTCGGTCTCATGACTTCCACTCGCGCGCGGTGTTGTTGGATCGGTTTTCCATGAAAAATACTCGGATTTACGGCTATTTCAGTTAGATCGGAAATATTATATGTATAAACTATCTGGTGTTGTGCAATCGGTGCAATTTGCGGATTGGGGGGCCTCCTGCAAGAAGAACGAAGTCCCGGCGACACCAAAACAACACGAGTCTACCTATCCTTCCATATTATATATATATTTAGCCCTGTGCATCGCAGGCGAGGGCCTCAGGGTCACAGTAGGAACTATTTTACTTGATGACACCCTATGAATGGTCTTGGCGGACCTGGGTATAGTTAGAAACACTTATTTATGTCCGTTGCGCGACTTCGCAGCGCGTTCTTAACCGACGCGACTTCACAAAAAGAGGTGGTTTAGAATTCGTCGGGTTTTTTTTTATGTATGTTCCCTGATTGCGCCTAGACGGATAGACTGAATTGGAAAATTCTTTTTTTGTTTGAAAGGGTTTACCTTCCTATTGGTCCCATTGACACCAGGTCGGGATCTGATGATGGGATCCTGGAGAAATCGAGGGAACTTTTCAAATATACCAGGCCTATAGTGATTTTTGTGTTTTTCATAATAACTCGTGAATTTACTCATGGTAAGCATAATATTGTGATGTGGAACTGATGATAAAGAGCACACGTGACCATCACTGCTCAATACTAGGTACAAATACAATCTACTATGCGTGGCTGACAGGCATCGCATAGCCTAAACCGGTGGCCCTAGTGCCATGAAACTTAGTACAGGGGTTCCTTATGTAGCGTAGCTTAGGGTAGCACTGAGATAAATTAATTCCTCAAGATGGGAGGGGATAAGGGGTTACATTTTCAAAGTCAAAAAGCACTTGAAATTGGTTTCTGATCAAATAGGGTTTGCAGATATATATTTTTTAAGTTTTTCTTTTTGTTTCTATTCCCATGGTTCCCAGCCACAAGACGAATCGTTCATAATTTTGAAATCCATATCGACCCGTGTTGGGCAAGCATAGTACGCATCAATTAAGGCCCTGGGTAATGCCAGATTTTTTCATGGTTTGGGCGTGGCATAGTTTTTCCCGCAGCGCAGCCATGCTTCACTCCCGCATCACGAGATCGCGACGCCCCGCGCCTCGGCGGCGGCGGGGGCAGTTTGTAGAAGCCTTAATTCTTCACTACGCCTGGGTCAGTGCGGGTCGATGGAAGAATGGTGTCTGTAACAATTACCTGATTAGCGAATGCGACTGTTAATTTCGGCAAACGAACGACACCCCCGTTTTTTGATATAGTCATCCGATTCAGTATCCCAACCGCTCTTGTGAGGAATTCTTCGGTCGTCTTTATTAATGATTCTTGGTTTGACCTGAAATGTTATTGTTATAGTTGTTTTACCTACCTAGATAATATTCATGAGTAAGAGAAGAGAACCGGTCAAGTGACAGCCGAACTCGCACACAAACGGTTCCATGCCATCGTACCATTTGGTAACCTTCGGGTACGGAGCCCTTGAAAAAACATAACGTCACTCTTTTTATCCGACCTAAATAAGGAGGGGGTTATCAATTCGGTTGTATGTCATACATTTTTTTTATGTGTGTTACCTCGAAACTGGTATTATTTATGAACCGATTTCAAATATATTTTTTTGTTTGAAAGGGTTACTCATAAGCTTGGTCTCATTTTTTGAAAATCAGGAATCGGCCCAGTCCAGTTTGGTCACTACATCAAAATATCTGAAAGTACGAGTATAATGTCCTAACGTATTAACAGTAAACAAAATCAAGTATTGTTTCCTTACTGTGACTGTTGGCTGACTGAAGATACCGATATTTGTCTAAGTATATTGTATTATATAATATGTGTGGACTTAACAGCCAGCAGAACACAGATGTGGGGTCGTGTTCATGTTTTTAGACGACATTCGCAACGCGAGCAAAAAGGATTGAGTAATAAGGACTCGAAGTCGTTTTTTTTAAGTTTTTAATTTGTGAATTATGTTTATGTGAATTATATTTTACATATATATTTTACATATATATATTTCACAATATAATTATGTGAATTATATTGTGAACTCGGAAGACATATATCGTAGGCTCATACGTATATCATTATCGTGTTCTTAGACGACATTCGCATCCCGCGCAGACAGGTGATAGGTGAATTATTCTTTATGGGGTGGTAGAGGTAACAGTACATATTTTATATTATTTACATCTTTCATGCCCAGTAAGAAGGATTTTACTGCTGTGAAAAGAGGCCTTGTAAGTTGGCATTTGCAACAAACTGTATTGTTTTAGAAAACGTTCCATTTTCAAATCACTTTACGGCAGACTAGGTATTGCTTGAGGGTGGTGGGTACGTCATGGTTATATTACGTATCTACTATGCTTTACAGCCGATGCGTAATGGTTCATCATTCTGAACAACTTTTATTATGAAACCGATTTTCACTTTACTTTATTTTTCACTTCTCTGCATCTCGTGCCGGGCGATTAGCTGATAGCTGTGTGTGACGTACTCTCATAGAGAATGTATGAAAGAATATTTTTCACTGACACGGACTTATGCCGGACCTGTGCCGGATCGGTGGGATCCCTGATATGTGTAAATCGACCTTAAATATCCCAGTAACTCTCGATCCGTAAGCGCCTGGGCGCTAAATTGGTTCTTGTTCCGAAATAGCTCTCTTACGCCTCTCGTGTAACAATCTACTATTAAAGCATGTTTATTAATCTAGAGTTTCGACATTTCGTTAACTATTTAATCTATTCGGATATCTTATTACCTGCTCCTTGGTAGCTTGTCTCCAACGATCGCCGAAGTGTTGAGGAGAGAAAACAAAGATCCTTGTAGTTTCTGTACCAACAAATCCCTCATTGGTATGTCTATAAGTTGCATCAGCTCAGCTCCTTGAAAACAGACAACTTTAAAATGCAATAACCATTGCAAAAATACATCCTGTCTCTACGTAAAGAGTGTATGATTAAGAAATAATCTGATTTTGCTCATTTATTAAGTAAGGACGTTTAAAAAGATGATACTTAGAAGAAATATAACAGTGCATAATCTTGCTTATTGTATGAAGTAATTCTTACTCTTATTATTTGAAAAGTATGGCGCGATCACTGGAGGCGAGCCCAGCCCAGGTGTTGATATCTGTTTAAAGAAGAAAGGTAGCTTAGTAAGTATGGCGCGATCACTGGAGGCGAGCCCAGCCCAGGTGTTGATATCTGTTTAAAGAAGAAAGGTAGCTTAGTAAGTATGGCGCGATCACTGGAGGCGAGCCGAGCCCAGGTGTTGATATCTGTTTAAAGAAGAAAGGTAGCTTAGTAAGTATGGCGCGATCACTGGAGGCGAGCCGAGCCCAGGTGTTGATATCTGTTTAAAGAAGAAAGGTAGCTTAGTAAGTATGGCGCGATCACTGGAGGCGAGCCCAGCCCAGGTGTTGATATCTGTTTAAAGAAGAAAGGTAGCTTAGTAAGTATGGCGCGATCACTGGAGGCGAGCCGAGCCCAGGTGTTGATATCTGTTTAAAGAAGAAAGGTAGGTTAGTAAGACGAGCATACAAATTAATAATAAAGATAAACATAGATATTTATTGTGCAGATCATTTACCTAAGACTCAAAAAGGCAACGCAAATTGTTGTTTTACTCAGAATATTGGTCAACCATTAGATCCATGTCAGTTGTATATTGTTGTACACAAAGGTCCACCCTTGCTGATATACAGGGTGACATTTAATTAGCTGACCATATTTTGGGGAATGATAGTACCCATCGTTATGAAGATTTTCCCCAAGGAAAATACGATAAAATATTTTGCGTCTCCCATATTAACTTGAAATCAGCTGATCGGGGCAATGTACTGAGGGACGAAAAATTTTTTTCATTTGCGACCATATGTTTCATAGGGAAAGTTGTTCACAATGATGGGTACTATCATTCCCACAAAATGTGATCAGCTAATTTAATTTCAACCTGTATAAAACTTTCTCATCGGAACTTGGCTTGCTGGACAGATCTCTTTTCAGAGATAAGCTCGTTTTTGTACACTGTTTTATTTATTAATGTTAATAACATCAAACTCTAACCGTAGTTGTGTTCTTGTTGTAGACTAATTAATCTAAAACTATTAAATATTTATTTATATATTGTTTTGTCTTTTTTGTTCTAGGTTCTGGAAATATTGATATTTTCATTTTACCAAAAAAATCTTAATAAAATACCGTGCCACCTCAGATACGTGACATTGGCAGAATCATCAAATCGATGGAAGCCATTATTTAAGAAATTGATTGATACTTTTTGTCCTTGCAATTAATTGTGTGCAATAAAGAAATGATGAAATTATGTATTGATGGAACGTGCACGCATTGATACGCCGAAGTGCGCCCCAACCTCGTACCCCCTGTCTGCCAGGAGATGACGATAATTGTATACTCTAACTCTTAGCTATAGATTCCGAAATTAAATAAAATTAGGCCGAATCTCTCTCGGACGGATTTGTCCTCAGGCACCCGTGGTGGGGGAGACGGGACGGATCCGGTCCTAGGCCTACCAAAGGTTAAGGTGAGGTATTGCATTGTTTTGCTGTGCAACATCAGAGAATGGACTGGCGATTCCAGCATAGAACAGCCGATACGCTTGGCGAAGAACTGAGAGGAGCATAGAGAGCTGACCACCACCACCAGCAGTGAAGAGGCATGATAAGAAGAAGATGATGAAAATTACCTTTGATCCAACCTTTTATTCAATAATTTACTATTAAGTAAAGGTAGCATACCTCAATATTGAACTTGCAGTCGAAAAGTTTGAAGTCGTTGTCGCCGACCGCAACTGAGTTTCCTAACAGAGTGACCAGCGCCCCCCCGCGGAAGATGCAGTCGTCCAATATAATGCTGTAGTATCAAAAAAGTTATGCGTTAGTTAAGTACTCCAGATCTTTTATTTCATTTGATGACATGAGAAAGGGCTGGTTTGCCAGTTATACACGGACTACTGGAGCAGTAAAATTCAAATGCTTGAAGTTGTCGGTGGTAACTGCTGCGGCAGTCGGTACCAACTGGCCCCCAATTCTACAGACGGATGGCTTGGCAGTGTCTATAGCGAGCGCGCAAAAAACAGTTTTTTTGTTACTAGCGCGGCACGTCTCGGCGTGGTCGCTAAGCCCAAAACGGGTTTCCGCGCCCTTGCTACAGCACCAGTCAAGCCATCCGTTTGTAGAATTGGAGGCCTGGGCCTCAAGTCCCGTACCGCTACAGCCTCCCAGTGGTATAGCGATTGCTTCAAAAATACAGAAAATGACATAATCGGTATTCTGGTAAACAAAAATGGCCGCCTTCGACGCTATCGGCTTCTCAATAGCATTGGCGTGGCAAATTGGAAGTCCCGTGTACTAATGGCTCCACGGTGGCTGTGGCATGGCAGTGGCTGTCAAAATTGATATTCTGCAGCAATACGTATGCCGAAAACCAAAGACAAACCTATCGATCGATCGATCGATTTATAGAGGAAAGTGGCAAAGTAATCTGTGGTGGAGGGTGTGTTTGTGTCTGTGTGTTATTGCTAGAGGCTAGAGCCATTATGTTGATGTTCTGTTGATATTCTGTTGATATTCTATTGAATGTAACCGTAGACAGAGAAAGGAATAGACGGAGTGCATGCGTACACCTTTGAGATGGAGATAGAGTTGGTTCTCAATAAGCATAAGGTTCAAAATCAGAGATTTTTCTGCCACACATCTGTCAAAACAAGTGCAAACAAGCATTTGACAATTCTGTGGCCAACAACAAAAACGCATACGCGGGTAAGGGACAGGTGATCGTTATTGTTTCTCGCTTACACAATAATGATTCGTATTATGTCATCTCTTTCTTTTCTTTTTTTTTCTGACGATGTGCCATCTCTATACTATACTCCCTTTACGAATGTAACAGTGGACTAACACGCGAAGGCGTGGCGATGGCTTGAAACTTTAGAGACTTGACACCCTGCTCGACAAGCCAGTGACCGAAAGGCGCGCGCGACGTGGAATGATGAGCGCGGGGGTAAGGGTAATCACCTGCGCTCGGGCAGTCGACAACTCGAGCAGTCACTGAGTGCCAGGCAGTGTATGCCTGCAGTGGAGACTGCTTGACCTTACAAGTGCAGTTGCCGACAGTCATGACTACTCGAACGGTTCCGTTTATACTGTACATAGAAGAATGTAGTTTATTTAAGTGGTCATTAACAATTTTAGACTCTGTTTTTATTTAAGTGGACATTAACAATTTAAGACTCTGTTTTTATTTAAGTGTTCATTAAGAATTTTAGACTCTGTTCAAAATAAGATGCCAGTAAATCATTAAAAAATAAAATACTATGCAGTCGGAGCTTAACAGTCGATAGAGGCTGCTTCGAGCAGTCCTGCAGTGCTGCGTGTGATCACAGAGCAGTGTATCTGAGCCCAAAGAAACATGTGGGGGTAAGACGATCAGGTGGTATTAGACAGATAGGCACTTTTCTCTCTATTTTCTCACAATTACATAACACCATAACACATACACACACACCCTCACACACACAAAATACACATTTTACAGTCAAAGGACATCCTTCCCTCATATTTCCCATTTTGTTGTATTAATTTCATAACTGCTTACTGCCTATTTTTAATAATTGATTATTGAAAACCCATTTTCATGATAACGACACAAAATAAGAGTCCTTAATTGGCCTATGTTCAATCATATGTTTAAGTTATAATAATTAATACCGTGCTGTGGACTCAGTTCCCAAATAAACAAATAAACAACATAACAAGTGGGGTTATGCGACAGACTTAACCATTTGGCATACCAAAATGGCTTCATCGCCAACCCCTCTGAACAGATGGCTGCAGATGGCATTTATTCAGAATGAGCAGGTCCAATATCAAATAATCGATCCATTGAACTACTAATGAATCGATCCTCAAAAACTGATCCGATAGAATCAGACCCGTTAGTTTCAAACAGAGACTATATATCCAATTGACTGCGCCTGCGGGGGACTGCGGCTCGCATACGCAACCGTTTCGCAGCAGCGGCTGACCAATCACAGCTCTCTTACCTCCTCCCCCGCCGCCCGTAAATTGGTGAGTTGTGTTTTAAAGGAAAATGTATCTATGCGCTCTCCACTGGATAAGTGGTCCCTGGTTTCAAAGTAGCCTAACATTTGCTCTTCAGTTGCACAACTATTTATAAAAGTTAAAGCTGCCGCGTTACATACCTACCTACAAGTCGCATTATACCGACAGAGTTTCGTTAACAAAATATTTACTTTGGCAGGATTGATCTGTAGGATGAGTTGGGTACCTGGATTTGTGATGAGATGAGGGACAAAGTTTGTATGGACAAAAAATACATACTTGTTTGACCAAAGAAGCTGTAGCTTGGTGGGTAGTTTAAAAATCCAGGACGTAAGTTCAGTATTTTTTCTCAAAGTTCTTCGACCCCCTTTTATGCCCCTCGTGGAGGCAGAACTTTGAAAAAAAAAATACTGAACCTAAGTCCTGGATCTTTAAACTACCTATCTGCCAAATGAAAGCTTCAGTCATGTTTTTTTTGTCCATACAATCTTTGCCACTCTCCCTCTTTCCCCTGCATCAAAAATCCAGGTGGCTCCACTTCTTAAATCCATCCTTTTGACCAACAGATTATATGCTGCCAAAGGAATCTCTTGTTCACGAATCGCTGTATAAATTTACGTAGAGTAACAAACAAGATGTTCTTACGTCAAATGTCCCCGCTCCTGCACTTGCTGAAAGGCGAATGGTGAGGTCTGCAGTGGATCTTGAAGATCCCCTTGTTCAAGCAGACTCGTCTTGTTCCGGAACAGGATATAATTGGTCTCCAGAAATATCTTCGCCACTGATGCCTCCACCATTATGTAGTTGGACGCTAAATCGAAATTCACCTTCGGGTATTTTAGGCGCGGTATCTCACGACATTTCATGGTCTTGCATAATCTATAAAAGCAAAAATTCAGCGTTCAAACAACTTGATTCGCTGCAGTTTGTAAAGAAGAAAGTTGGGCTAAGCTGCAGCTTAGCTCTTTGCTTATCGAATACATACACTCACACTCACTTACTTACACGATCTACTAAGTAGTATTCGTAGTACTAATATAATTTTCAAAACCACTCACACATCGACGATGTCATCCGACACATGGAAACCACTAGAAATAGTCAGATAATTTTTGGGGAACGGAACAAACATATTTACAGTTTCCTTCGAGTAGCCAAATTGCAGTGACTGAAACAGAAGAACGGACTTAAGTTATTTTTTTGTACGTGCATTCGTATTTTCTATTCCAAGAATAATATCTGGGGATCGAGCTTTGCTCAGCGGCGGTTGGTTGGTACAAACATCCTAGTCATCAAACTGCATGATCACCAATCACTATACCCTGATTACTAAAAAGACGAAGTACTAAACTGTCAACATCAAACTTCACTTCTTGAAATAATTTTGCCATGTTCAGTTTGATAGTGATGTTCTCATTCATTCTAAATAGAATGAAAATTAATAGAGTAATTCTTTACATTCAGAATTTGTTATAAATATTTAATATGACATTGAATTCCGTTCCGTTTCCAGTTTGTCCCCCTTGATCATCTGATTACCTACCTTAGATATTGTTGACTCAAATGTAGCCTTGTAATTCATCCACTTGGATTGTAAATCGTAAAATGGACCTGAAGTGACAAAAATTGTTATTTTAACCTTTCAATTCACTATGTATGTAGAAGCACAATAAAGATTTTAATAAAGACCTTACCACTTTCGAAATATTGCGATATCGTTTTTTCTAATGAAGTGGAAATAGTATATCGTATTGAATGTAACATAAAAACATACAACGCCGCCCAAATATTCATTTTAAGGCCTTAAAATATTTGTCATATCTGACTACCAACAAACCACAGAAAAATAATACGAAAATTTTCCTTATCTTTATAGGTAAATCGTAAACTTTCTCGTATGTTTCATATATACGATAGAGAAATTAATTACATTTTGACTTTTAGTGCGGAAAATATAAAGTTTATGATATTGTACTTCAAATATTTCAAGAAAATAAACCTACACTGTACTGTGATAAAAGTTTTCCGTAACGCTGGAATTAGCAATGCTATGGAGAATACGGATATTTATCAATATATCATTATGTCTAATTTGCTTTTTTCAAGTTGTAGTTGGACGAAGTTTTAGAAAAAATGATTTAAAAACTTCTGAAGGTAAGTTTATTCTCTCACATGAAGGGTTCCGCACCATCGTACAAGAACAAGTACAAAAACAGTAGATTGTTTACCAAGGGAGTAAATAACTATTTTTAGGGCGAGTGTTTTTTTTGAAACCCGAGCGACCGAGCGACCGAGGGATTCTAGAGTTGAGTCCCGAGTGTAACGAGTGTGTATGTGTGTAACATAACTATCTGAGCAGATTCATCAAGAAAACATGTGAATCTGCTCAGATATACATATATGTACCATTCCATGTACATATATATTTGAGGCCTTGGCTTTGCTAATATATATGACCTCGACTGTACATCACTCGAGACAAAAATTGTTTTTACTCCTGAGGTGGACACTCTAGGTTTCATCCCCCTCTATGAGAAAAGGAGTACATAATTATGAATACAGTAACCAGCAATAACCGCTTACGAAATTTAAATTCCACATCTTTTCATTGGGCGACCTGCGCGTATAGTCCCGTTGTCCCCCACTTCCGTGTCCCCCACTTTTTTTGGACATCGAAATTGTAAATTTAAGATTACTTAATTAAATAACTTCGTAATTAAACTTTAAAGTTAATTAAATAACTTTTTGTTAATTTAAAGATAATTAGTAAAAAGTTACTTAGTTTAATTAGGTACAATTTCGATGTCCAAATAAATTGGGAGACACGGAAGTGGGGGACAACAGGACTACACCCACAGGGCACCCCGCGCCAAAATTAAAAAGTTACTTATAGATCCTAGCGATTAAAGCGCTACTTTAGTCCCTGTTTGCCGCAATTAAGAATCTTACACAATTATTTGGTTTATCTTGATGAATTTCAAACCACAAAATTAAAGAGATTCTTTCTTAGATGTTCCAGGCAATGATATCGAAGCCCATCACGATAATGAACCATTGGATCAGAAACAAGATGACGAGGTGGACCGATCGAATGCAAGAGTCAAGCAAAGTCACTTAAAGTTTAGAGGAGGAGATACAGATTGCTGGATGACGCTGGATGCCTTTAAACATCACGATGCTATGGATTCCATAGAAAGTAGGTACAGAGGTTTTTTTGTGTTCCGATCCATAAAAGGACAAAAAAGGAACCAGCCATGTCGACCTATAGTCCTTTCGTCCGTTTAGTAAGACTGAAGATATCAAGATGAAATTAATATTAATTTCTCAGGTCTGTGGTCCCTTAAAGTCGACGCAACCAAACGATACGACCGTTGACACTGTAAAATATATCTTGTTAAATGTCTTATTTTTTTTAACACAGTAAAATCACAAAAAATAACAAAAAACAACTGTATTTTTATGTACTAATGGCTCGTACATTGAGAACCTTCTTCGAGCAAAGTCGCTCTTGCAGCGCTTCTTGGGGGAGTCAGAAAATGAGCCAGCATTTTCCTGTGAAAAATCATTGTTGTCATGTTTTAGCGGCCAGCAATTTCTAGTGAAAATACATTATTGTTGCGTTTTGTTTTAAAAATAGTCAAGTTCAAGTGTATGTGTTTTGACAGCTGTCACTATTTCTGACAGACATGACACCTGTAAAAATCATGACATCTGTTAAAAGTAGCAACACATACAGATTTCAAAATCATGACACCTGTCTAAATAGAGACGGCTGTCATGAAATCAAAGTAATGTGAAGTTGGTTTGCTGGAAGAGATCTCTTAATAGGAATAAACTCGCCTTTGCGATGACTAGTTGAGCTATGGTTATTTCCATCTGCTCAACTTTATACAGTTGAGCAATCCGAGGTTTGAAGTGGGGCAGTCGGTGTAGTCCCGTTGTCCCCATTGCCAGTGTCCCCATGATTTTTGAACAACGAAATGTAATAAAATAATTAACTTTTAATCCCGTCGTCCCCATCGCCTCTGTCCTCACTGAATGAGGACAGAGGCGATGGGGACAACGGGACTACATCGGACAGTTGGCTAACTAAATACACGTAATTTTATAATACTTCAATAGCAAAAACTGGTGTAAGAAGATAGCAAGGATAAGAAATCACTCTGCCTGCAATCACTCGGTCTGATAAATAAAAGTGTTTCGGAAATGGCCGATAGTTTTTTGGTCATAACTTTGTTATTATACTGGTACTATTATAACGAAACAAAATCTGTTGTTAAAACCTAGTAGCAAATGCCTCTCTTTGCAAAATTCCCGTTTAGTCCCGTTGTCCCGCAAATCCGTGTCTCCACTATTTTTGGACATCGACTTTTTATTACTTTAAAGTTAATTAATAAAAAGTTAATTATTTTATTTTATTAAAGCAATTTTATTAAAGCATGTTTTTTTCTCAGGGAAATATGAAAACGTGCGAAATGATTTTAAAAATCGATTTGACGAGAAGTCATTCGATAAGATAATGCTAGAGGTGATTTTTTTTAACTTCATAAAGATACATTACATGGGTACTCATCGATGCTTTTAATAAATCTAATCTGATACTTAAATTACTTGCTTTGGCTGTGCTTTGGCATTATTAATCTGTGGCTTTGGCTTTTAATTCCATTCGAGGAATTTTCCCTTCTCTCTGTTAGTTAGAAATTGTTTTGATTCCGATTTAAGTCAAAACAAGTAATTTAACTGTTCAGGGTTCCGATTCTAATGGCCGATTTCACTAACAACTCCTGTCTTTTAGGGGACACTTTATTTCCTTTAAAATGCCACTTATTGGTTGTTTTGCTTTGACCTAAGCTTGAGGGACATCTAGCTACTAGGGAACCCCCTAAACTTAAAGGGCTGGCCTTGGAAGCAATCGCTAAACAGCCAAGAAAAAGTGCTAAGTGTCCCCTAACTGTTAGTGAAAGTGAAGTGGGGCGCCGCGACAAACCAGAACCGGATTTTTGCGCCTTCGCTATTGTCTTGCGATTCGTAAGAATCACGGCCCAGTGGCATGATTCTCGCGCCTTCGATATACGGATATCGAGACCTATATTGACAGATTCCCATACAAATTCACTCGATATAGGCGTAGATATCGTATATCGAATGCGCGAGAATCATGCCGCAGGCTGAGTCCTCAATCATCTTAATTCCGGCAGGCTATGATAAAGAACCGGGCGGTGGCCAAGCGAGCGCTCTACAATGCCCTGGGGAACTCGTCAGCCGTGCCTGCTGGCATCAACCTCGGAGGGAACGGTGTGATGAGGACGAAGGACTCCTTGCTGTAACTATTTTGTATTTTGTCGCTAGCAACTTTGTCACAACTTTATTTTTCTACCGCGGCGCAGCACCCTGCCTGCTACAACTTGGCCAGCGTTTGACGGAGTGGGGGAAAGTTTGCGCCCTTGTTTGGTTGTCTGTTTGGTTGGTTGGTTTACCTCCACCCCGTCAAACGCGTTCATTCAAAAACGTTGAGAACCCAAGCGGTAGCCTCAGGTCTAAAAGGTTACCTTTATCAGGGAACTATTCCTCACTGTGTTGTTTCCTCGTCGATACCTGCTCTGCGGTGCTCGGATGGTTTTATTATACCCCAGATGGGGATTACGCTTCCAAAAATATACAATATTCCAAATTACTCCGCTTTTCCCACATTGAATATGAAAGTGGCTGGAACTGGATAGAAACTTAGGTGTGTCTAGGCTAGGGGAACGTTTCACCTTTACTGATATTGAAGGCTAAATAAATCGCATTATGTAATGAAGCTTTTCAATTTGTTTTTCGCCTGTCAATGATTCTACTTGTAAAGTATCTCTACATTTTAGAGAACAGCTAACAACTATTGCTAACCCTCTGGTCGACACATCTTATCTATCTATTGTTCTCCATTGTTCGGTCGTTTGAGCGGTGAGCTTCTGATAGCGAAGGGGATGAGTCAAACTAAAATATGCATTTGGAAAATGGTATCTTACTCGTTTATGAGTAATCCCGTGCTTCTCGGTGGAGACATTACTATCAGTTTCTTACTTTTGGAAAAAAGCATGTCACTATGTTTAAATACAATTAAATGAAAAATCCTCACCCGCCAGTTTCTTCCATCGCATGAAGCTGCGCAACGACACGCACTTCCGCGTGCGGTTCGTCAAGTCGGACGTGCACAACATGGTGCTGCGCGCGCACCTCTCCCTCAACGACTTGCATCTCGTCGGCGACTACCAGCGAGTGCAAACTGACATCGACCCCTCGAACCTCTTCTACAGGCCCACGCTTGGCACCTTGGAGTAAGTGTAGTTAACCACACGTCTGGTCTGTGGGTAATTCATAACAATTACTTTAAATTTTTAATGGCCTAGGCCTAGGACATTTCCACCGTCAAGGGGTTAACGAGGAGTGGTGGTGTACCTAGTAGCCTAGAAGTGGCCAAAGATCAGCAAGAAGACCACCTGCCAGATGGTCCGATGGCATAGCGAGGATAGCAGGAATATAATGGACACGGGTTGTACAGGACTGGGTTGAGAATTGTACATGAGGAGGCCAAACTGAACAGATAATGGGTTCCTTGACAGATTTTTCACGTGCATACGGTCACGGCACTTAACTGTCCGGTGCCGTCAGCAAGAACGACCAAAGTAAATGTCTCAGGGGTCGTCAAGAGGCCGTATTTTTTACTATGGCCGTTCTCGTTGACGTGATAATATACAGGGTGACTAATTAGTTTATTTGAAAAAGGTTTTAACATGAATTGTAAGGTGACCAAATATTCAGAACTAATAAGGATAATTAATTTATTAAATTACTAACGCATTTGTGATTATTTAAATACTAGCTTATTAGCTATTAATAGCTGAAACCGCAATTATTTACCGAGTTAGAAACAATATGCTAGAATCAAGATCCAAAAGTCACCTGTATGTATAAAATACTGATACTTACAACATCATAACAAATAAATTAAAAGTAAAAAAAACATTTTTAAACAAAGCTTTTATTTAATGCCCTAAAAAGAAGAAAATAAAATTTCAATTCAATCAAATGCGTCATTTTATTACATTACACAATTTATACGATATAAAAGCTTGTTGCGGGATTTATCTCCAAGTCTGTGCAAATAGTCCCTACCACCTGATTAAGTCTACACAAGTAAATCTCGCAACAAGCTTTTATATCTTATAAATTGTGTAATGTAATAAAATGACGCATTTGATTGAATTGAAATTTTATTTTCTTCTTTTTAGGGCATTAAATAAAAGCTTTGTTTAAAAATGTTTTTTTACTTTTAATTTATTTTTAACTTTTTAGTCTTTATCATTACAGGACAAAACATCTAATCTAGAATTCGAGTGCTTGTCAAGACGAATCAAATGAGACCAAACACGATACAATTGCGTCGTTTGGTAACAGAGTTCCCATGGCCACCTTCCGGCTCCAGCATCAGATCAGCTCCATGTCATAAAAAATATTCTAGGACCAAAGTATTCGTCAAGACGAATCGAACGAGCCCAAATTCGACGGGCTTGCGATGTTTTATGACAGAGTTCCCATGGCCACCTTCCGGCTCCAGCATCAGATCAGCTCCATGTCATAAAAAATATTCTAGGACCAAAGTATTCGTCAAGACGAATCGAACGAGCCCAAATTCGACGGGCTTGCGATGTTTTATGACAGAGTTCCCATGGCCACCTTCCGTCTCCATCATCAGATCAGCTCCATGTCATAAAAAATATTCTAGGACCAAAGTATTCGTCAAGACGAATCGAACGAGCCCAAATTCGATGGGCTTGCGATGTTTTATGACAGAGTTCCCATGGCCACCTTCCGGCTCCAGCATCAGATCAGCTCCATGTCATAAAAAATATTCTAGGACCAAAGTATTCGTCAAGACGAATCGAACGAGCCCAAATTCGACGGGCTTGCGATGTTTTATGACAGAGTTCCCATGGCCACCTTCCGTCTCCATCATCAGATCAGCTCCATGTCATAAAAAATATTCTAGGACCAAAGTATTCGTCAAGACGAATCGAACGAGCCCAAATTCGACGGGCTTGCGATGTTTTATGACAGAGTTCCCATGGCCACCTTCCGGCTCCAGCATCAGATCAGCTCCATGTCATAAAAAATATTCTAGGACCAAAGTATTCGTCAAGACGAATCGAACGAGCCCAAATTCGACGGGCTTGCGATGTTTTATGACAGAGTTCCCATGGCCACCTTCCGTCTCCATCATCAGATCAGCTCCAAGTCAGAAAAATATTGCATTGTCATCCGACTTATACACGTATGCGAAATTTCAGCTCAATCGGATAACGGGAAGTGGGTCAAATTCAAGCCGACATTTTTGACGCGAACCGTGATACCCACAAACAAACATACATACATACATACATACATACAGTGCAAGTTTAATAAAAGCTTTTAAAAATACATCTCTGTGAAAATTTCAACTGTCTAGCTACCACGGTTCATGAGATACAGCCTGGTGACAGACAGACGGACGGACGGACGGACAGACATCGAAGTCTCAGTAATAGGGTCCCGTTTGGCACCCTTCGGGTACGGAACCCTAAAACGGCTCAGGCTCGTCGGAGCCCTTTCCTTTACGTCTGACATGATTCTTATATTTGTTGGACTACCCAAGGGTAGAGTTTTGTCTGATAGTCCACAGTCGTCATAAAATGTTCAGATAACGGCTAACCGGTCGTATTTTCGTGGTGGTGGTGGTTACGAGTACTTTTTTGCGAAATTATGTATATTTAAGGGCGGGCCCTAGGCAATCAGATCTTAGAATTTTATCCTTAACTTATTTTTAGAGGTTAAATTAAATAAAAAAGGTTAAAGCCAAGGTCAAGTCTAACTGAGGAACATGCTGTGCCATATAATGATTAGATAAATAACAAGAACACAAATACAGATGCGGTGCGAAATTGTAAAATAAAACATTGTGACAGACGGATTTTCTGGCAACTTCAGGAGACTTTTCTATCGAGCAAAATTAATTTTATGGGAAAGCGAAGTCACGCTGACACTCGTGATAAACAAGCTAGTGAAAAAACGTACAGCAATAATACTCATTATTCCGAGCGATTTGTGTTTTGCTAAAGGCTGTTTTTGCCTAGGGCGGATACAAGCAATAAAAAAAAGTCAAATTGACCCAGACAGAACTAGAAAACCTCGATCGATTCTACAGTAGACGGAAATAAAATAATATTTTCTACCACCGACCTGTGACGCTTGCATAATTAATAGTTGCTAACTGCTAATTGCGACCTGGATTTGGATTCATCAGCTGAATTCAAGCACTGGGAGGCATTTGTATGGAAGCCATCCTCGACTGCTCTAGGTAACATATCAACAGTCTCGTTATCAGCAAGTTTTGACAGCTCAAAACCTATATATTTTTGTCATCTGCAATGAAAAATGAGGATCAATCATAAAATAAAGAAATAAACAGATTATTATACTGATAATGATATAATTGATAAACCAAAGATCTCGAAATGGATAGGTAGCTAAAAATAAAAACCTCTAGATTTATTTATAAGACATGACCCCATTTTGATCTCATTCGATGAGTTTCCAATTGCATTTGGCGAAAAACTCTATCGAGCCACTTGGGACCGATTCCTCAAGATCAAAAATAGAACCAGTGGCATAACCGAATAAGAGCGGATGTCGGGTTAGTTCGTTATTTAGCACCTTCTAAATCCCCTTTCCGGCTAGGAAGCCGCAGCGTAACCATATCCGTGTTTTATGAAACGTTCTATCATTCTCCAAAATCTGGATATCTAATTAAAAGTCAACCTGTATAATGTACAGCGGTTATCTTATTGTATTGTCTCCAGGATCTTGCTTCGCGATGCTGAGTACACAATGGAGGGCAGGTATATTTTGAGGGGAGCCAAACTCATGGTGGAGCATGTCATCTCTAATATTGCTACTAAGGGAGCTTTGATAAGCGTAAGTACATAATTACTTTATTGACTTACTTTATAGCTACCGGTAATTGTACAAAAATGAACGGTTAAGTTCGAGCCGGACTCCTGCACCGAGGGATCCGTATACACTCGTAAATAAATATCCCTAATTGGTGGATCCGAGGACCAGCTTATGCTATGCAGCAAAAAGTCAGTTATAACTGTTTTTAGTTGTACTTCATTGCTACCTAACATCACGTGACTGACACGTTTTGGCGCGTGTCGCAGAAAAAGTTTCGTTCAAATAAGGTCGAATCTAAATAAATCATCTGCTATGTATTCATCCTACTTGCTTGCTGCAGACAAGCACTTGGTTTTCCTCGTAGAATTTAATCTTTTAGCCGTGTATGTAACGTGTAGGCTGAATGATTGAATATCTGTGCCTACAAGTCATGTGGAAAACAAAATGCCTGGGTTTGCTTGCTTTTCGTTTTCATTTTATTGTGTTTGTACCACAAACCGCCGATCAAAGCTTGGTCACCATCACCAGATAATTGTGTACTTACAGGTTACATTTGGTACAGTTCGTCCATCAAAAGATACGTTTATACGTTTATACAAAAGTTTCTACCTATGTAGAGCACTGTCACTTATTTTTGTTACTTAAGTATCTTTATCAGTTTTGTTCTCTGTATTTGTTCTATGCTGACAGTATTGTACATCTTATTTCGTGCCAATGTTTTCATGATTCTAGGTCAACAGTAGGTACCCTATAAAAGGTTTGATACCCTTACGTTTGATATCACGCAAATTCAGCAAAATTTATTTGTTTTGAACTTTAAGAGGCCACCAGATTTTTGTAAAACAATGCTGTATTAGGTACTATTTTACCGTTTAGTTTTTTTCTATTATTTAGCAAGTTCCACAATGCTTCTGCCACCCGGGGTTTAAAAGGGTTATGACATGTTATGTTGTAAGTTCCACAATGATGTGTCTGACTGATCAGCTGATTTAAAAGCAATACTTACATACCTAATACGTTGAAATTTATTTGCTTCGTCCTAGTCATTTATTTTCAAATGTAATGTTACTGTTTAACAGGTACATAATATCGTTTTTTAATTTGTTATTTCCTCCTTTCAGTATATGAACGACCAAAAAAAACCTACTAAAACATCACCAATAGATATAAGTAAGTAAGTTAAATACTTACACCTCTCTATTTCTATCTCACTTAAACAGTCTCTGTTTAGTATCTTAGATGTTTCAGTCAGTTTTTGGCGTTTTTCCAAAATCTGACTTAAGTTTTCGGTGTTTTTCAGATCATTTTCTTGACACATTGAAATCAGATCTGAACGACTGGCTCAAGGATTACTTCAATGACTATCTGATCTACCTACCCCAGCCTGTAAACTCCGAAATCCAGTGAGTGCCCACTTCATAACAATCTCGCCTACGAGTAAGTAGGTAGATACATCTACAGCCCCCTAAAGACAACTTTTTATGTATGCGATTTGACATTTGGCTTCGCTAAGGTGACGTCACGTAGCGATTCCAAAAGTCAAATCGCATACATAAAAAGTTATCGTTTCGTTTCCCTATCCTTAGCGTTTAACATTGTCTACAGGCACAGGTTATTTTGTACCTATGCAGTTTTTAACTCCGACGAATAAAGAGGTTATACGTTTGTATTGTATGGTGTCTTTAGCACTGGCACTCTGTGGTATACTTTTTTGATATGGATCTTGAGTCATGTTTTATTAACATCGGTTCGGTAGTCCAAAAGATATCAGTTTTAGGAAAAGAATCAAAGTGAACTAAAACTTCTAAGGGTTCATTGATTGTGTGAGGGGTGTTTCTATTTTCATTTAAATATTGCCGGCAATATTGCCCCCATAAAAAAATGGCAATATTGCTGCAATGTTGCCGGCTCGGCACATCTATAATCCCGACTGACTGGGCATTTTCCGTGCAATCGAGACCTTTTACCAGATCAATCTCTTTACGCGCACAGTCAGCATAAATGGTGTGTGCGGGCTTATTGTCGATGTAGGATAACCACCTATTAATACTAGTTAGTATTAATACTAGTTAGTATTAATACTAGTTAGTATTAATACTAGTTAGTAGTAATACTAGTTAGTATTAATACTAGTTAGTATTAATCTAACGTCATTTCTCTCTCGTTTGCAAGGTCGTATGACAATGAGAAGACTTTAGCACTCAACGACTATATCGACTCCGCTTTGCGAGGGCTCAAGCAGAGACAAAGAAAACTCGGACTTACCAACATCAAGCTGCCTGTGTTCAACATCTATACTATCCACGGAATCGTTAGTTTATTATACTTACCTAATTAATATACTTAGACAACGTATAAATGAATTAACGCAAAATGAGAAAATACTTTGTTAGGGACATCATTCTGAGCAACTTTAATAACGAAACCGATTTCATCAGAGCAACTTTATTTTTCACTTCCCAGTACATTTTGGCCTGAGTGGATCAGCTGATTTGTATGGAGAAGTGAAAAATAAAGTTTCTCTGATGAAATCGGTTTCATTATTGAGGTTTATCGGCTATATTATTTCATTGTTCCGACAGGAACCCTAATAGGATTACTACGTTGTTCGTCTGTCTGTCCGTCGGTCCGTCCGTCTTTCAAGACTTTTTTTCTCGTGAACGTACTTGTTCGGTTATCTACTAATAGGAAAGATATAACATGTCATTTGCCAGATCCAGTTATTTTAACAACCAAGGGGATTGTCATATTAAAAAAATCAAAAACCACTTCAATACCGAGGACCCTAAAAACATTTCCACTTCTCCAGGCAATGCAACTGAAGCAAGGCTACGTCACTGGTCTGGATTCGATTTATAGACGCTCGGTGGCAACTACCCTGCACGAGAAGGAGACCAGGAAAGTGGACGCTATTGTGGGATTCAGCAATCTTAAGGTTATAAAAAGTATAGAGTAAATTATTAGAAAAAGTACATACACTTCACCCGCAACCTTCGGTCTCCGGGTAATCCCCCGGTCACCCAAAGCTTTGTGCCTCTGCCACCCTGTATGAAAGAGGCGTGAAACTACAAAAATTTTGCTTTCTGTTTTTGGATTAAATACCATCTTGGGTACAAGGTCAGCGAGCCTTTGCCTTTGGTGCGTGAAACACGGTCTTCTCAGTGGAAATGATCAAATCGTATTTTTTTAAATGACCCACTGATGAGCAGATGCCCTCGTCTTGGTTGCAGTGCGTCTACAAGTACGAGGTGGTGATAGGTCCGGGGGCCCCGCGACTCGCTGGCACCCTCATCATGACTGCCAACGAGCTGACCACTCACATGTCAATCTCACTCCTGAAAGAGCCGGCCGCTGCTGACCTGAAGTTCGACCTTCTCAAGCAACTCAAGTAATTTGAAGCCGAAGAACAGTACTTCAAGAAATATTCATAAATTTTACATTCATTTTGCATGCACCTTAAGTATTTGACGCATTTAGACCCTGATTCTTGAAGCATTCGCTTAGGACTCACTACTTATTGCATCTTTCCTATGGTGTATGATTATATGATATTGGGTGTTGGTTCAGCTTATGCTTTTTATCTTACAGACCAGAATTCCTCACAATCGAAGGTCCAGCTAATACTGCATTAGCAAATTACAAGGCAATTGTAGAACGACAGATTGTAGCCCTCATGGTAAACGCATTGCACTTCACCGTGGTCAAACTGCGCTCTTTGATCAAGTGTGGTGAGTTTTGTAAAGTGAAGAAGGTTCCCCTAAAACGTCTTCACAAAATAAAAGGCCCGTTTTGACAGTTCACGCCCATGAAGTTTTAACCCCGAACGCGTAGGTAATAGAAGCGGTTTTTAGGTGCAAGTTGTACGCTTTGCTTGTACGCAACAGTTGGCTTTTATTACCTACGCATTAGGGGTTAAAACTTCATGGACGTGAACTGTCAAAACGGGCCTTTTATTTTGTGAAGACTGTAGGTACTAAACATTTAGAACCGACATATATGGCGATATATTCTTCCGTACAGGAGGCTTTTGTGCTGTTGTGGTTACTTAAGTAGGTACAATAGATATATGGGCTTTATTCATATAAACAGACTCAGCTCCTGAGCACATAAGCCTCGTGTACGAATAGAATATAATCAACCTAAAGCCATTATAAAGCTTTAGTATAATTCAGTAAACATTTCTAGAATAACCGCACCACGATCCGTGCAAGGCAGTGCCGCACGCCTGCCCCAACTGCTATACCGGAATTTGTCCCTTTTAATGCTCTCACTGCACCACGCAGCTCAGTTTGTCCTGAAGTCTGAAACTCTTCTAAGTCTTTAACTTTCTTGCCAGACGTGTGAACAATAACCAACTTTAAATTTTCTCGTTTAAAGATCCAACAACTGAACTAGAAGGGGTATCGTTTGGCGAGCAAAGGAACGTAGGTGATGCGGGTGATGGTCGTACCACACGAATGCCAGACGAACTATCTCCACCAGACGAACCGTATGCTAGTACTACACCGAACAGTGTCGACCATCCTGGGAAACACGCAGGACATTCAGGCCAAGAATCAACAAAAGCCAACCACCCGAAGCACTCGGACACAGAACATGGTGCAGATGATTACGTGCTCAATAAGGACTCGAGTATGGAACTTGTAGTGCCAGGCAAGGGTCGCAGTGGAGAACTAGTACACGTACAGCACAAAGAAAGCTATATAATCAGACGCGATTCTAAACACAAAGGCCAAGTGTCAAACCCAGAAACGATTGACCATCCAACGCAGTCCAAAGATCTCTCACATGAAGAGATCACTCGTCAGCCCCAGGACGTAGATGAAGGTAGGGTTACCATATAGGCTTAGATTGGCTTTGATCTGAGATCTCAGGCATCACAGAATTTCAGGCCTCGGTCTAAGCACTCAGGTTTTACAGGCTTACTTCAAGATACCGGCAGAATTCAGAAAATCTCAGGATTTTTTAATTTGTAATAATCAATATTTTAGATTCTGCTTATTACAAAAGCAAATCTGGGGCATGGAAGTGCCCCCGCCAAGAAGAGCCAAGCGAAGCGCGAAGCCTACCTTTTCTCGAAACGCTTGGTCGTTATTTTGAACTCTCCAAACTTGAGTTTGGATTATTTATATCAGATTAACAAAATTCTCGGGATATAATGTCAATAGCAGACTCATTAAACATAAAAAGTTTCAACTCTATAGCTTATCTAAGTACTTAAGATTTTATGTATTTATATATTTAGATTTGTTTGAATTATATCTAAAAAAAACGATTTCGTACTGATTCACTCACTGATGGTCATCAAAACTCATAGGCACTTCCTGAAGTCCTTTAAAGCTGAAATTCGGTATGCAGGCTAGTATTAGTACACAAACAACAGAACAATTCTAAAACTTAGAATTTTCACCCCTCAACCCCATAAACTAGGGGATGGAAAATTGTATGAGACTTTTGCAAATTTTGATGCTTAAGGTCTGAAAATTTTTACAGGACTGCTTGTTATGAATAATACATTACACATTTCAGGATTTGAAATAAATAACCTCCCACTCTTTAAATAAGGGGATTGAAGTTTGTATGGGTTTTCCCATAGGGGACTTTCGTCAGGTTTCAGAGTATGACTATAGTACTTATATTATACGAATAATTATAGATACTATTTGTTATGAAAATTGGTTGTTAGGTTCTGCACTCACTTCTGATCTCACCCAGGCGTAGGCGTCGCGAAATTCCCATACAAAAGGAAAAAATGGAACCCTTATAGGATCACTTTGGTGTCCATCTGTCCGTCTGTCTGTCTGTCTGTCTGTCTGTCTGTCTGTCTGTCTGTCTGTCTGTCTGTCTGTCTGTCTGTCTGTCTGTCTGTCTGTCTGTCTGTCTGTCTGTCTGTCTGTCTGTCTGTCTGTCTGTCTGTCTGTCTGTCTGTCTGTCTGTCTGTCTGTCTGTCTGTCTGTCTGTCTGTCTGTCTGTCTGTCTGTCTGTCTGTCTGTCTGTCTGTCTGTCTGTCTGTCTGTCTGTCTGTCTGTCTGTCTGTCTGTCTGTCTGTCTGTCTGTCTGTCTGTCTGTCTGTCTGTCTGTCTGTCTGTCCGTCCGTCCGTCCGTCCGTCCGTCCGTCCGTCCGTCCGTCCGTCCGTCCGTCCGTCCGTCCGTCCGTCCGTCCGTCCGTCCGTCCGTCCGTCCGTCCGTCCGTCCGTCCGTCATAATTTTACTGATTTTGTATGAACTCGCGTGGAACTCGCAAGGGAATCAAAACCTATAGGGTACTTCCGGCTGGCCTAGGGTCATGAAATTTGGCATGAAGGAAGGTCTTATGGAAGTAAAGGAAAAAATCTGAAAACTGCAAATTTCTGTCTTTCTAAAAAATATTCAATTTGTTTTACATGGATGACATCACACTTTAGTTTTTTATGTGGAAACCTAATTACATGTGTGACGCTCTCCAAGTGTGATCGGAACCCTTGGTGCGCGAGTCCTACTCGCACTTGGCCGTTTATTTAAACTTCTATATGGCAGGACATAGAGCAGAGCCCGATCATCCAAACTCAGGAAAACACACACCAGAACAAGAACCAGCAGATATCAACCAGCCGCAGCCCCGACAAACAGGAGCTGATAATTACGCACTCAATAAGGACTCAAGTATAGAAATGGTAGTGCCAGGAAAAAGTGGCAACGAAGATAAAGTACACGTTAAGCACAAAGAAAGCTATCTCATCAGTCGCGATCCCAATCACAAAGATCAAGCAACAAACCCAGAAACGATTGACAATCCGCAGTCAACGGGTCACTCACCTGCTCCAGAAAACGTACAAGAGATCCCTCCTCAGCCTCAGGACGTAGATAAAGGTATGGTTACAATTAACGCTTAGGTAGGCTTTCGCCTGAGATCTGAGGCATCTAAGGATCTCAGACTATGGTCTGAGAACTCAGGCTTTCCAGGCTCATTTCATGATTCCGGCCGAATTCAGAAAGTCTGATATTATTTAGTACGAAAATCCAACAATTTAAAGCATAAACGATCGTAGATGATTGCCTTGACCTAGAAGGTTGATTTTTCGTAGATCTAAGGGGCCACTGTCACAGACCTGAGTAATTGGTATTTTGACCTTGATTCCTCCACGCGTTTCCCAGACAGACTGATGGATAGACGGACAAGAAAGTGATCGTATAAGGGTTCCTTTTTTTTCTTTTAATGATCGGATCCCTAAATACAACTTATGTCTTGTCAATTGCACAAAACAATATAAAAAACACAGGCCTCACTTTAAGTTGGCCAATTTGTTAAGTAAATTGCTGTTAGGTTCTGCACTCACTTCCCACCCACGCGTCGCTCATAAGCAATTGTTACATTTTTTGCCTACAACGCGTAAATTCGAGCTCATCCCAGGCTTTTTATTTGGGAATCACGCTTTTTAAAATTTCTATATGGCAGGACATAGAGCGGAGCCCGATCATCCAAACTCAGGAAAACACACACCAGAACACGAACCAGCAGATATCAACCAGCCGCAGCCCCGACAAACAGGAGCTGATAATTACGCACTCAATAAGGACTCAAGTATAGAAATGGTAGTGCCAGGAAAAAGTGGCAACGAAGATAAAGTACACGTTAAGCACAAAGAAAGCTATCTCATCAGTCGCGATCCCAATCAGAAAGGTCAAGCATCAAACCCAGAAACCTTTGACCATCCGCAGTCTAAGGATCCTCAGCCTCAGGGCATACATGAAGGTAGGGTTACTAGGTTAGGGTAGGCTAATTTAGGCTTTGGTTTGAGAACTCAGGCTTTTCAGGCTTCCGGTGAATTTAGAAAATCTCAGGATTTTTTAATTTATAATAAAATATGGTATCTTTTTAGATCTTGTTTATTACAATAATCTTTATACGAAAACTAGCTCAAAAATCGACGTTCAGACCGAATAGTTTGTGTAGTTTTGAAAATAGGAGTTATTTTTGTGGAGTCCAGATGACTAAAACCCCGAGGATGTGGGGTGAACCGGCGGCAGGGGAGAAGGAGGAGAAAAATTATTTTCTCATATTTTTACTTGTATCTCGAAAACCATTAGAGATATATCTTTAATCATCATTAAATTGTCTAAAAATTATGATATATTTTTTTACTGCAGGATTCTACTTTCCGGTAAAGTCCCAATAATCTGTGTTATTTTGAAAATTTGTACAGTCATTCATGTCCAGATGAACATACTAAAAGTCCCCAATCCCACAGTAATCAATTTTTTTAGACAATATAATGATGATTATTTAAAGAGTGACTAGCTAAAGAGATATCTTTATTAGTTTTCGAGACACAAGCTAAATAATACTTTCCCCTCTCCCATAGCGCTGACCCTCGGGGACCTGTTTAATTTTCATCAGGACACCTCAAAAAATAACTCCACTTCACAACTAGGTACTTACATGAATTATTCGGTCTGATTACCTTAATTTGACCAGGCTATATCAAATAAAAATCTTCCTATATGTATAGACTATCTTTAAAAAAACTACTTTGGTCGTATGAATTGCACAAAACACAATAAAAAACACAGAAGCCCCCACATCACGCTATTTTTGGTAAGAAAATGGCTGTTAGGTTCTGCGTCGCGCTACATACAAAGGTTAACTTCGATAAAATCTCAGGCTTTTTATTGAAATACAGGCTTTTTAATTTTCTATCTGATAACCCTAGTTACAGGACATCCAGCGGAGCCCGATCATCCAAAGTCTTTGAACCCACCAAATCAAGAACCAACAGATATCAACCACCCGCAGCCCCGGGAGACAGGAGCTGCTTTAGATAATTACGCACTAAATAAGGAGTCAAGTATGGAAATGGTAGTGCCGGATAAGAGTGGTAGAGGAAGGAAAGTACATGTGAAGCACAAAGAAAGCTATTTAATCAATGACAATGTCAATGATCAAGCGCCAAATATAGAATATCCTGACACACCGCAGCATGAGGGAAAATTACCTGTATCAGCCGAAGCACCAATACAAGATACAGGAGCAACCTCCGGTCCGCTCCAGACACTGTCTCCAGACCGTCCCCAGTCTGGAGACAATGTTGCGCCGGCTGATACTTATTTAGCCAATAAGGATTCGAGTATAGAACTACAGGTGCCAGATAAAAGTGGCAATATAAATAAAGTACATCTAAAGCACAATGAAAACTATACATTAGACCGAATCATACCTAGAAATGACTCGACCCACCACCATCCGCAATATAAGCAACACTTATCTGCAGAAAACACTTTTACGACCGACCATCCCCCATTTGTGGAAATCACAACTAAAAAGGACTCCGCTAGTACCATCTCTCCACAATATGATAAAATTATAACTGCAAAGGACTCCCACTACGCTACTACCACCTATAATCCGCAATCTGAAGGAAACCGATCTGCACAAGACACTCTTAGGACTAACCATCAGCAACCTGAAAAAATCTTTAATGATAATTACGTGCTCAATAAGGACTCAAGTATCGAACTAGCGGTGCCAGATAAGAATGGTGAAGAGACAATACATCTAAAGCACAGTGCAAGATATTTAATTAATTTAAATAATTCAAATAATGACGAAGGTAAAAAAATTACATCCTTACGAGAAAAGCCCAACAGGCGACATGATAATTTCATTAATGATTTGCGTGGGGCAAAAGCCATACGCAGAAAGCTAAACAGGCAGCACGGTGATGTTGGTGAGGATTTACGTTTACAAAACATTCGTAGAAAGCTCAACAGAAAACAGGATCTGCGTGGAAAATATTGAAATATATACACGTTCGCAATCGTCCTACACAGTTATTTCTACACAGCATAATACTTACATAATTAGGTAACAGAAAACAATCAAGTTCAGATGTAAATCTATGGGTTCTTCTGAACCTGAACTAACAAGTATACTTCCAAATTAAGGGTCACATGGAGCCTGAAACACACACTGAGAACACGTGCCCCTAGGTTCAATCCTTGCGTGAAATCGCTCATAGGAATGACATGTTTATTGTACTACATAAATATCTATGCATAACTCAATACATATTTTTTAATTTTTCACAATAGGGTTTGAAACTGAAAGCCAATTGCAGAGGGCAGCACTATGGGGTGTCTAAGAACTGCCATATTGTCTAGTTGTTATTGTTTCACGAATAATTGAAATATCAAAATAAACTATATCAATGTATGCGACATGGAGTGTGATTCAATTAAAAGTCGAGCTGAGAAAAAGAAAAGCGTCCATCGTTGGTAAAAAAGCAGTTTTAATTGAAAGGTAAGTTATAAACTGGCATTGTTATGATATAAAGGTTATGTTGCGGTTTTATTGTAAAATCCATTTTCTTGTTGTAGACTAAGGGCGTACGACAAGAATAACCTTCTCGGAGTTGAAGATGAACTCGAGGATGAGATCCCGGTCATTTTCAGGCTTCTCCGAAGCTGTCTATCCGATCGCTGTTGTTGTTGTGTTGTTGTGTTGTCTGTGTGATTGTTTTGACCTTAGAATGTGAAAATAAAGACGGTACAGCAGTTTTCTTCAACACTTTGATTAGAGATTTATCACCTGTATACGAATTTGGTCCAAAATAATCGTCAGGTAGGAAATGGGTAGCACATAACCTTGACGAAGTACTTGCATGCCAATTTTTTATACGAAGAGCTTTCTCCCACAATTTTCTTCTTTTAGCGTCTTTAGGGAATATATGAATCCCCACATTTTTGCAATCAACAGCTGCACAACGAGGCATTGAAAGAATTTATTCATAAAATAATTAGTTTGTTTACATGTTTACTAAGAGGAACTGTCAAATTTATAGACGGTCCACAGTGGCGACCTCTGAAGTGAGCAGTAGGCAGTTTATAAGCCCATTGTACAGGCCTTGAAATTTTTTGCTAAATCAACTTATACCCCAGTCGTCACAGATTTCAGTCGGTACATTAACTCGATAAAATTCCGAATTTCACGAAACTTAAGTATGTTGTTTGTGGCTATTCATTTGAAGTAGTGCTACACCCAATGTTCCAAACAAATAAAGCTTGCGTTAACTTGAGGGGGGGGGGGGGGGGGGGGCGAAAAAACGTATTCCAGTTTTCCATATTTAATTCGAAAAGATTCAATAATGTATGAGTAAATCAAAGATGGCATAATTTCGCGTCGATATCAAAGAAAAACCGGCCAGGTGCGAGTCTGGCTCGCGCACGATGGGTTCCATACCATTATCTATTAAAACGGCAAAAAAAACATGTATGTTGTATGGGAGCGCCCTTTAATATTTTTTTAAAATGTGTTTTTTAGCATTTGTTGTTATAGCGGCAACAGAAATACATCATCTGTGAAAATTTCAATTTTAGCAATCACGGTTCATGAGATACAGCCTGGTGAGTGGTGACAGACGGACAGACTGTAGTGTAGAGGTCCCTTTCAGACAATTTACTAGAAACAAATATGAAATGTGGTGTACCCGTTTCGAATTTCAACCAGAAATGTATTCACGGCAAGCCCTTCTACTCCCCAAAGGTCCCCACCCACAGCGCTCCTCTGTATAATGGAGTATAGAACTAAAGAAGCCAGATAAGAGATATTTTTCGTTGCTTGTACTCCCGCTACTTGCTTCACGACGTAGACCGCCATGGTCGTCGCGAAATTATTCTGGCCCATCTGGTGATCGGAACCTTCCAGGTAGGTATTCGTCAGTGGGTTTCAGTAGATAAGACATTCTCAAATATTACGGCTACAATAGAAGCGATAGCTATAGTAGGTACTATGAAAGCCAACTAAGTAAAAAAAAAAATAGGACTGTCAAGACGCCATCTTGTTCCGCAATATTCACAA
Organism: Argyresthia albistria; assembly: GCA_963457715.1. Classification (NCBI taxonomy): domain Eukaryota; kingdom Metazoa; phylum Arthropoda; class Insecta; order Lepidoptera; family Argyresthiidae; genus Argyresthia; species Argyresthia albistria. Next base: position 3,283,387 of record OY735266.1, on the reverse strand, counting down.
ACTTCATTAATGATTTGTATGGTGTGCAAAAAAATGCTAGCAAAAAAAGTCATTTTCCATTAGGTATTTGGTCATTCTAATGTGTTTCTAATAAGATTCCTGTTATTACATTATGTATATTGTAAGTTGTGCAAAAAAAAACAAAGCAGGAATTATTAATAGTTTATTTTTCTTATGTTTTACAAAAATATAAATTATACTAATTCTTCCACGCCAATTAAAACTATATCATCCAGTATTAATATTGCATGAAGCTTAAAATTTTGCTCTTTGTAATTTATAATTTTCACAGATAACTTACGAATTACGTCTTTACGACTAGTACGAAACCTTAGAAACAATAAGGAAATATTTTCGGTTTTTTTAGAAAGAAAGTTTCTTCTTTTTGGAAACAAGTAACAATTTATATATTTTTTTGTATGACAATTTTTTTGCAGGCCCTACAAATTCGACATTTATCACGTGAAGTTGGCTACGAGCGCGATCCTATTCTTATGGGCCTACTAGACAACGCTGTTGGCAGGGCCCTGTCTTACTCACTGTCTCTTTCTAGTCGTTCCATCAGAGTGAGACGTCTATAATACAAGTCATGCCCTGCCGACAGCGTAATGTAATAAGCTCTTTAGTTGGCAGTTTGGCACGCATAGTATAGGTCTATAGTTGACCGAGCTAGCGATGTCCTTCAGCAAAGATATTTGGGATTTCAGTTTTAGGGTTCCGTTCCGGAAGGGCGCCAAACGGACCCTAATAACACAGTTTTATTATAGTACTAAGCATCCGCTGTCCGTCCGTCCGTCCGTCTGTCTGTCTGTCGTCAGCGGGCTCAATCGCACGAACCGTAATTTTCACAAAACGTGTATAGTATATCTGTTGCCGCAACAAGAACAAATACGAGTTGGACTCGCGCACGAAGGGTTCAGTACCATTATCTATAAAAACGGCAAAAAAATCATGTCTCTTGTATGGGAGCCCCCTTTAATACCTATTTATTTATTATCTTTTTTTTTACTATTTATCGTTATAGCGGCGGCATCAGAAATACATCATCAGTAAAAATTTCAACTGTCTAGCTATCACGGTTCATGGGTTACAGCCTGGTGACAGACGAACAGGAGGCTTAGTAATAGAGTCCCGTTTTGGCACCCTTCGGTTTCGTAATAACTGTCAGGCACTTGCTTCTTGTACGATGGTGCGAGCGGAACCGTTTTCGTGTAAGTGTGAGAGTCCGACTCGGACTTGACCGATTGTTAGAGTTCCGTACCCGAAGGGTGCCAAACGGGACCCTATTACTGAGACTTCGCTGTCTGTCCATCCGTCCTTTCGTCCGTCTCCGTCCGTCCGTCCGTCCGTCCGTCCTTCTGTCTGTCACCAGGCTGTATCTCATGAACCGTGGTAGCTAGACAGTTGAAATTTTCACAGATGATGTATTTCTGTTGCCGCTATAACAAAAAATACTAAAAATCAAAAGAAATTTAATATTAAGGGGGGCTCCCAAACAACAAACGTGATTTTTTTGCTCATTTTTGCTCAATATTGATAATGGTAGCAGGTAGACGCTTAAAATGTTTACAATATATTGAGTATATTATTTACTTAACAAATAAATAATTAAATTAAAAATAAATTAATATTTAGGGGGGGCTCCCATACAATTTTTTTTGCGGTTTTTTATAGAAAATGGTACGGAACCCTTAGTGCGCGAGTCCGACTCGCACTTGGCCGGTTATTACAATATTTACGCAGGAGATGCAGGCTCGACTCCCAGTGCTGACTGTGTATAGTGCGACATAAAAGAGTAGAAATTAAATGATGGCAACATTCACAGAATACTGCGTGTTTTCTTTATTGCCATATTTGGATTGTCTATCAAAATACGCAATAGTGCTCTAATATGTCACTTATGTTGCCATTATTTATTTTTTACTCTTTAATGTCGCACTATACCAATGAGCTATGTCATTTATGACGAAGTAAGTAATATGTATGATTTTATGGTCAATAAAAAAATTTAACTTATGTAAGCTATACGGACGTTCTAACGGTGATGGGAAACATCGTGAGGAAACCTTCATTACTCCGTAGCTGCGGCGATGGGCTAGCCCCCCGTCACGCAAAGTGGAGTGTTGAATCACTGGCTGAAAGTGGACACAGTTGTGCCTCTGCCACCCCGTATGCGTATGGAAATAAACGTGACGCTATGTTATGTTAGGCTGACTAACTCTTTATTAATCTACCTAGGTATTTAGGATGTGTCCGGTTTTTAATATAGGTAGGTACCCTTGAAAAGTCCTGCGCGTAAGTATAGAAGGCCCTGCCTGGCCTGCACTCTACAGACTCTACCCCGGTGGTGGTTTGAAAGGCAAGTGGGTTTATTCATTTATTTTATTTGGGACATCAACCAGCTGCATACTATATCGAATAAATGAGTAACAATGGTAATGAATACAAAGAGCCGGTAAGCAAAGAAAAAAATTTTTAGCGGTTATCTTATTAATAAGCGCTTGTTACATGTAGGCAGAGCTATTTAGGTTCATTGACCGCAAACATTGATATTATTATGGATAATCCATGGTATTGGGACTGATACTCCGGGGTTTTAATAAATATAATTGTTTTTATCAATAAGTATAAAACATGGTTTATGTAAGGCAATAAGCGCATGAGCGACATTGTAAATTTTATATCAGCAACACGTTGCCAAACTTTTTTCCTAACGTGCGACGTTGCCGCTTTGTTGAAACTCGTCGTGATATCGCCAAACAAAAACAATAGCGGGGTGTTCCTCGAAACGAAACGAAAACAAGAGTGACCCACCTGTTTTTGTCTCTTTCTGCACCACTAGAATTCAATTCAAATCCCGAGATTCGGGGAGTATCCGTATTATTCTTACATATGGCAAGTACATAAAATAGCTCTGCCTACATTACATTACGCTGTCGGCAGGGCACGATTTGTATAGACGTCTCACTCTGATGGAACGACTAGAAAGAGACAGTGAGTCAGACAGGGCCCTGCCGACAGCGTAGTCTAATAGGACCATTAAAAAGTTTTAGGAAAACGGTACGTATAGGTATATATATACTATATAACGATACCGACCGGGCCAGAAATACAGAGTCATTTTATGTAGAATTTTTGCACTGTGTTTTTGATTATTTATGTACAAAATGGCTTGACATATTTCTCAGAATTGTATATTTCCAGCAGATATATTTTATAAAGTCAATTTGGTCCAAAAAAAGACAGCATTTGATGGCACTTTTACATGACTTAATTCTGTTGTTATTTCATAGAACTCAGTAACAAAGTTCCGTTTTGACAGTTCATAAAAAGTATCTATTTTGACTTGACAGGCCACAAGCCTATTGTTCAAGCGGCGGCGGGCGACATCTCGTAAACAAACGCAAGATGCAAGAATGCGTTTTGTTATCTCTATGCCACTGTAGATTATATGTTTATTTAGTATATGTGCGTAAAGTGAAGTAAACTTATTGACGTGATCTCAAAATCGCAATTTGAAATTCAAAATTTTTTTACGGGCAATTACTACGGGGTTAGTGGTATACGAAAGAAAGTTATAAAAGTTACTTGAATTACTTAACTTCGATAACGAAACGGAAAACTGACATGACATGATTGACATGACATGTTGCGGTGGCGAATCGGAGCACTTTTGCCCTATGTTCCGAGTCATGCCATAATCGATTACAGCGTCTGTCTTAAAGATGGGCGATTGTTAATAGTTCAAACAATCGAGTGGTTTGATAGTGAATAGTATTAACAATCGACTTTGAAAACAATCGATAACTAATTCACACAATCGAGTGAAACCATTCATTCATTTACCAAATTGAGCGTTTTTTTTGGGGCATTAAAGTCTTCGTTGATACATTTTACAAACCATCGAATACAAACTAGTTGTGAAATTCGATGGTTACTGATTGAATTGGCCACACGAAATTGGATAGTTTTTCTGAGTGCATAAAGATCACTTTTGCGTGACAAACATAAACTAGCGATTTCGGGATTATCGATTTTTATTCACAATCGACGCCATTTTGTTTATATTTCTTTCTCGCTTACACTTGTTTGTTTCGTTTATCTTTCTATTCACTCGTACATACAATCAAAATTGTTCCTTATTGGGGCGCAATAAAGTTTACGAACAATCGGATACAAACTAGTAGTATTCATGAATTTCGATAGTTTTCTGATAGAATGTTCCACACAAAATTAGATACTTTTTCTCAGAGCATAGAGTTTACTTTTACATGAGCTTAAAACTATAGGAAATCCAAACGAATGAAACCACTAAACCACTGACTGCTCACGCTTCACGACTTCCTCAATTATCGATTGTTTTATGATTATTCGAATACCTACTTTGAATGATTTCTACAATCGAGTGGTTTAGCGATTGTTATTCACAATCGCGCATCGTTAGTCTGTCTTGTTTAGGATGCCATCGTTTTGTATTGCCATGCCAAAGCGCGTGGCTAAAGCTGACTCGCTCGGACGGAACGTCTTCGTAGACGCTGTAATAGTCTTGTGCCTGCTCGGTCATCAGAGAAAGCGCTCCGTACTAGTACATTTCAGTCAGTGTACTAGTACACTCTAACAGTTCTATTAGTACTATTAGGACATTGGATCTTATGAATAAAACAATATGCCTGCTCGGTCATCAGAGAGCGCTCCGTACTAGGACATTTCAGTCGGTGTACCGGTAAGCTCTAACAGCTTTATTAATACTATTAGGACGTTGGATTGGATGAATAAAAAATGGAGCTATTAGATTAACCTTTCTTTTCGTGCAGAGCAGAAACTTCAGGAATATTATACTCTGTATTAACATATTTATACAATTGTACGTGTCAGTTTGCATTGCAGAAATAAAAAGTTAAATAATATTAGATTTTTCCTTCATACCTAAACAGACTCAGGACTGTCATTCTAGTCAAGATGTCACTTCTATTAAATTTGAGTATAATAATAAAATAATGTAATGTAATGAATGGCTCCCGCCCGCCCCGCCATTCTCCTTCTCGCTCGGTCGGTCGGTCGGTCATGTCCTAATAGGCCGAATGTCCGATTAGCGACTAGCGTAGGGAAACGTTTCTTTTCGTTCATTGCACGGTAACGTTTCCTAATCGTTCTTCGTACATGACCGACACAAGACTACGCTGTAATAGTCTTGTGCCTGCTCGGTCATCAGAGAGAGCGCTCCGTACTAGTACATTTCAGTCAGTGTACTAGTACACTCTAACAGTTCTATTAGTACTATTAGGACATTGGATCTTATGAATAAAACAATATGCCTGCTCGGTCCTCAGAGAGCGCTCCGTACTAGGACATTTCAGTCGGTGTACCAGTAAGCTCTAACAGCTTTATTAGTACTATTAGGACGTTGGATTGGATGAATAAAAAATGGGCTATTAGATTAACCTTTCTTGTCGTGCAGAGCAGAAACTTCAGGAATATTATACTCTGTATTCACATATTTATACAATTGTACGTGTCAGTTTGCATTGCAGAAATAAAAAGTTAAATAATATTAGATTTTCCTTCATACCTAAACAGGCTTAGGACTGTCATTCTAGTCTCTTGACTACTTGTCACTTCTATTAAAGTATAATAATAATGTAATGTAATGAATGGCTCCCGCCCGCCCCGCCATTCTCCTTCTCGCTGAAACGTTTCCCTACGCTAGTCGCTAATCGGACATTCGTTCTATTAGGACATGACCGACCGACCGACCGAGATTCTCGCTCGGTCGGTCGGTCGGTCATGTCCTAATAGAACGAATGTCTGATTAGCGACTAGCGTAGGGAAACGTTTCTTTTCGTTCATTGCACGGTAACGTTTCCTAATCGTTCTTCGTACATGACCGACACAAGACTACGCTGTAATCGATTGTGGCGTGACTCGGAACAGGGGGCTGGTTTTGTTTTGTTGAGTTTACTTGTAACTTTCCCAATATGTTTCGAAGTAAATACATGTAGTTTCAATTTCAAATAACCCAGCCTTAAAACAATATACACGATATGTTATATGTATGATGGCGGAGGAAGAAACACTGGACATCGAACAAGAACTTGAAAAGTTATTGACGAAAGTGCAACCAAACCTACAGGATGTTATCAAACGGGTAAGCAAATAATAGATTGCCTCTCCATTCCTGTATGTGGTGGCTGCTGCAGGGGTCAAGGTAGGCCTGCTATCTCACTAAGTCATTATGGGTCCATACAGTAGATTTATACTTTAGTAAACTGGACACAACTGTTTTGAAAATAAGGGTTATAAAATCTCCGTCTGGATCTCGGTCTGTTCAGTCACAAGAGAAAATGTGACTCCTAGAACTCACAGAAGGTGTAATAAACATCTGAAAAGATGAAAAGGCCAATGATGATGATGGATTTAGCAGGGTGATGATGAACTGAAGAAATTTATTTGTGCTTGCAAATAAAGTTCAATATAAGTAGCACACTTGAATACTAGGGATGTGGCATGGGGCACTTGAAAATGTCGCCACATTCTCTGTGCTTAAGCTTTGGTAGGCCTAAGACTGGATCCGTCCCGTCCCGCACAGGTGCCTAAAGACATCTGTCCGAGAGAGAGTTGGTCTAATTTTATTCAATTTTGGAATTTATAGCTAAGAGTTAGAGTATACAATTAATAGCTAAGAGTTAGAGTATAGAATTATCATCAACTCCTGGCAGTCAGGGGGCACGAGTTTTGGGCGCACTTTGGCATATCAAAGATTAAACTGTTAGTGAGCACTAAATTCTCTAAAGAAAATAAATGTATTTGATGTAGTGTGTGTAATACATGATCCCACATTTCAGACCAAGCCAATCAACATACGACTTGGTAAACTCTGTGAGATAAGAAGAAACAAGACAATAATTTCCATTTGCATTTCCACTCTGGGAGTTGAAGTATGTTCTGTGAAGTATACTATCGGAATAACATCTAGGTATAAATGAATCCATGATTGTTCTTTTCCAGCACAGGATTCAGGTATCTTTGGAATTTGGGCATCTTGCTTCAAACTGAAGCAGGTAGCTTCTTCAGGGTTCTACGTCTTAATATCCAGACAATAATAATACTTATCCAACATAGACCTATCCTCTCCCCAATTATCGTTACCAAACTAAATAATATTATCATGTTCTTCAATTGTTTAATTGCAGAGTTTTACAAATGTCGCACTTCAGCAATCAAGGAATGGTGAACAAATCAAACCGGATGTTTTGCAAGATACAGCATATTTTGCCAAAAATACACAAGTGTGAGTATTTTGTGTCATTCATGTAATACACAAGTGTGAGTATTTTGTGTCATTCATATAATACACAAGTGTGAGTATTTTGTGTCATTCATATAACAACAACTAGAAAGAATAACTATAAAAAATAATTATTGCTCGCTCTTGTGAAGCTGTCTTCCAATTAGCTTTAGACAAATATTTATAAATAACAAAAACCACAGGGAGCTCATCCCATACAAATTAGAATTAGTATCCCTTCTTAAAAAAGAGATGGTGTGGGGACTAAGATTTGTACTTTAAACACTGTGGTTTCAGTTAAAATACTTCTGGGTGGCGCTAATCTTAGAATAAATCCCATATATCTTAACGCCATCTCGTGGTATTTGCAATTTTTCGATGGTGCTGCACCAAGCGATAATGGCCTCAAACTAAGAAGCTTCCGTAGCATCTCAGTTTACGCCGGTGTCATATTTTGTTCTAGGTGGTCTATCTGTATTAGTATAATATTATAATATCTGTGAAATAAACCAATTATAATTTAGGTACCTATAAGTACCTCAGCATGAGTTAAGGCTGGTGCCCCTTGGTGGGGACATTAATGGCCTGCTTATTAGATTTAGGTGACCAATTTAGAATAATTAGGTGATCAATGTTTGGTGATCGTTTTGATTAATTTGGTCACCAATACATTTCTTAGGAACCAATCTATTAATTGGGTGATCTGATCACAGTTTAGTGACCAATCTAATACTTAGGTGACAGAAAATATAGTTCCCATATTTTTAAGCAGAACAGGCAGCAAAGAATTCAATTAAACTTAACAATTGTCTCATTCCAGCAACATTTCAAGATTGGAGCTGACAAAGCCTCCATCATTCCACGTCCAGACTCTGTCCTTAGACCTGAAGTTGATGGCACTGTCTCTCCGTTGCTCGCTCGGAGAAGTCAGTTTGAAAGGGCTGTACAGTGCTTTCAATGAGAACTTGTACAATCTAATCCCTGTTATGTCTGAAGGTCATTTACTGTAAGTTATACACTGTTGTACTTAGAAATATTCATATATCTTTCTCTAGTGGTTTTGTTGGGGCGGGATGGGTCTGCCTATAGGTACTTAAATCTCCAGAATCAAATCATCAGATGTCAATGGGACCTATAGAAAAGTAGAGAAAAGACATAAAAAAATAATTGGTCCAGGAGTTTCCATGTTGGTTCTAAAGAAATTCTGTTTTAATCAGGTCTGTACTCTCCAGAGGATGGTTTACTATGGTTTGTAATTATACACCTTCATCATCATATTATAAACCATTTATAAACAAATAATAGTTGAGATTGGTGGAAAGTATTACATCCAGCGACCAATAGCAGTTCTCTGTTCAGCAGATATAATGATGATGATTCCTTTCAGGATCTCACTATGTAACATGAGTGCTGAAGTCAACGTCGGTTTGGTGCTGGAAGATGATGCCTTCTCCTTCATCAACCCTGGAGTAGAGTTCACACATGATGAAGTTCGTGTAAAGGTAAATTACTATCTGCACACACGCCTGCGGCAAGGGCGATCTAGATTGTAGAAGTCTGCACACACGCCTGCGGCAGGGGCGATCTAGATTGTAGAAGTCTGCACACACGCCTGCGGCAGGGGCGATCTAGATTGTAGAAGTCTGTTAAACTGGAGCCGCCTGCTGTGTGTGGGTACATTATCTTATGTATATATTTAGCTGTTTTTGTTTGCATATTGTGTATTTATTTAGTTCTTTGGTATACTAATTATATTATTTTGTAAGTATATTTATTCATACTTGTCATTTAGTCATTTATTGTGCACTGACTTCTCTTTATTTGTTTTTTCCTGACATGCCTAGGTTTGCTGGAAAAAATCTCTTTTTGTAGATAAGCTCGCCTTTGTACATATCTTTCTGTAAATGTTACGTGTTTTTTATGTTTTTGTGCAATAAAGTATAAATGAAATGAAAATCATTCCAAGCGCACATAACAGGCAGCTCCAGTTTAACACATTTTTTTCCCTTGATTCACCAACATCAAGTCATCTGTAGCCCGAGTAATCGGAATAGTCTCATAAGGACATAGGCCGAACAAACTAACAATGGAGAACAAAAGACCGGAAACTTTAAAGCTAATATAATCGCAACGAAAATATCTGAAAACACCTCAAGAGTCAACCATCTTGGCTGCTGGAATTCCCCTGATGTTCTACAAAAGTAAAACTTAACTAAAGACCTGCTCTGGAACTGTTGCCTAAAAAAATACATCAAAATCGGTCCAGTAGTTTTCCTGGAGTGATCCAATTGTATAATATACATAATTTGTTGTAATTATTTGTGTTGTTTGTTTGTATTTCAGTTGTCATGGCCGTCACCACAGAAAAACGGCGGCTATGAGTTCACAACCACCGAGCAGATTGCAAAACACATTGGTATGAAAGATTCTGAACACGTTTACTCAGCATAACATAACATAACATAACACAGCGTCACGCCTTTTTCCATACGTGGTGGCTCAGGCGGTGTGTCCACTTTTAGTCAGTTGTTTCGTCGACACATCTTATCTATCTATTGTTCTCCATTGTTCGGTTGGTCGACCGGTGTGCTTCTGAGAGTGAACCAGTTACTTCGACATGGGGCTAGTCTATCGCCGCACCTACAGAGTTATGAAGGTTTCCATCCCATCAATAAATCTTCACAATATTATCCATCACCGCACCGTTAGAGGGTCTGTAAAAGCACAGATACCATAATATTATACTGATACAGATAGACCACCTAGAACAAAATATGGCACCGGCGTAAACTGAGATGCTACGGAAGCTTCTTTAGTTCGAGGCCATTATCGCTTGGTGCAGCACCATCGAAAAATTGCAAATAGCACGAGATGGCGCTAAGATATATAGGATTTATTCTAAGTTTAGCGCCACCTAGAAGTATGTTAACTGAAAGCATGGCGTTTATAAATAATTAAACAAAAAGTAAAACTTTAAAAAAACCGACTTCCACAAACCCTATTTGATTAGAAACCATATACTTAAGTAGGTACCTACCTAGTTGACGACCTCTGTGGCGTAGTGGTTGCACGTCTGCTTATCATGCTAGAGGTCCCGGTTTCGAATCCCGGCTGGGGATATACAAACCCAGGTCTTGTATGTTTACATGTTTGTGATGTCGCTGTTTCTGGTTCCCACGACACAGGGTATCCTAGTGTGCAATGTCTGTACGTAAATGTTCATGTTTATGTTTTAGTCATTTGTATATATTATCTAAGCAATCGTATCCCACCACGTAAAATACCTAGCATTGAGTGGCTTTCTGTAGTCTTCATCATCAGTTTTATTACTCTTCCCGATAGGGATGCAATTTTTTTACATAAAATATACCTATCTAAAGCGCAATGTATCTACCTATTTATTAAAATATTTGAAGCGATACCACCATGATAGTGACAATAGGGATAATTGGATTGGAGAGTATACCCAATAGCCGTCTTCGAGAAATTCCAGCAAATAGATAGATACAGTTCGCGACAAGTTTCTTTGGCTATGAACGAGCAGTCCTCTCTCTCTCACTCTATGCGAGACAAAAGAGTCACGCTCGCTCAGAGCCAAAGAAACTTGGTGTGACCTTTACCTACCTAAACATAGACAGTACAAACTGAAAACTGTATCCTTATCCATATGTAATCTTTATTTTATTTTATTTTATTTATTGCAAAACACAACAGATATAATACATTGCGTTCCTTAATAAAAACATCTTATTTTAAAACATGTAAAATATCCTACTGGGTGTTTTGACAGCATCTTTTTATTTGTGGACAGTGTATTTGTATTTAAGTAAAGTAAAAACTAAATTAAAAGAAAGAAAAATAACTAAAGGTACTATGCTCAAACCGCTTATTGAGTGTTATTAATTAATTAGGTAAATTAGCCAAAGATTTTCGAACTTTATGTTTGAAGGTTGACAGTTTCATAAATATGTCCAAGTCGTGTTTATTAGATAAGTTGTTGTAGAGACGACACATATTAGGAAGTGGTTCATGATAAGCTCTTTGCGTTCTATACAATGGTAATTCGAATGTAGTTTTTTTTCTGGTAGACCTCTGAAGAATTGGTGGAATACATATTTTAATTTCTCTCAAAAGAGATGTATGTAAGCTTCCATGCAATATTTTATGTAGGGTGTCGTAATCGTAATTTGAAGGTAATGATGCGCGCTACTTACCAGCCCACACGTTCAGAGTACTGGCCACATAGAATTTGAGTACAAAAGCAACTTTTTTTAAATTTCGATTACCTGCACCGCCCTGCACCAGTCCCCGTTCAGCGAACTGGCCACATAGAATTTTAGAGAAAAGGAAAAAAATTCAAATCTGGAACACGCTGCTGTCTTTGACCCTCTTGAATTATCATGCGTATTTCCTATAGAAAATAAAATTTTGGCTGTTTCTTTATTTCTGAATATTTTCGGCAATTAATTTTTATACTATCTAAAGATTGTAGTGTGTAAATAAACTTATAAAAATATTGTAATATAATTCTAATATTTTTTTAGTGTATAGAAATATGTAAATAGGCAGAATTTTCTCATGTTTTGCGATTTTTAATTGCGATAACTATTGTAAGATATTTAGCTGGTTTAACTTTAATTACTTTGACATAGTTTAGGAAAAATATAGTATAGTTACTTTTTTGTAGATACCCTTAGTGCATTTAATTAGTGTATAGAAATATGTAAATAGGCAGAATTTTCTCATGTTTTGCGATTTTTAATTGCGATAACTATTGTAAGATATTTAGCTGGTTTAACTTTATTTACTTTGACATAGTTTAGGAAAAATATAGTATAGTTACTTTTTTGTAGATACCCTTAGTGCATTTAATATGGGTAGGCCTACTAAACGCGCAGCTCTAATGAGACAGCGCCGTTCGGAGGAAACAAAAGAAGAAAGGGAAGTGCGTTTAAAAGAAAGTAGAGAAAGAAATGCTAATAATATATTAAAGGAGAGTGATGAGCAGCGGACTTCTAGACTTTCGAAATTGAGAGCATACGAAAATTTAACCAGGATCAATGAAAGCCCCGAACACCAGATTCATCGGCTTGGTTTGATACACATTCGTTTATCAAGCGAAACCGAAGAGCAACGCTCTCACCGGCTCGGCTTGATACACGATCGTTTATCAAGCGAAACCGAAGAGCAACGCTCGCACCGGCTCGGCTTGATACACGATCGTTTATCAAGCGAAACCGAAGAGCAACGCTCTCACCGGCTCGGCTTGATACACGATCGTTTATCAAGCGAAACCGAAGAGCAACGCTCGCACCGGCTCGGCTTGATACACGATCGTTTATCAAGCGAAACCGAAGAGCAACGCTCTCACCGGCTCGGCTTGATACACGATCGTTTATCAAGCGAAACCGAAGAGCAACGCTCTCACCGGCTCGGCTTGATACACGATCGTTTATCAAGCGAAACCGAAGAGCAACGCTCTCACCGGCTCGGCTTGATACACGATCGTTTATCAAGCGAAACCGAAGAGCAACGCTCTCACCGGCTCGGCTTGATACACGATCGTTTATCAAGCGAAACCGAAGAGCAACGCTCTCACCGGCTCGGCTTGATACACGATCGTTTATCAAGCGAAACCGAAGAGCAACGCTCGCACCGGCTCGGCTTGATACACGATCGTTTATCAAGCGAAACCGAAGAGCAACGCTCTCACCGGCTCGGCTTGATACACGATCGTTTATCAAGCGAAACCGAAGAGCAACGCTCTCACCGGCTCGGCTTGATACACGATCGTTTATCAAGCGAAACCGAAGAGCAACGCTCTCACCGGCTCGGCTTGATACACGATCGTTTATCAAGCGAAACCGAAGAGCAACGCTCTCACCGGCTCGGCTTGATACACGATCGTTTATCAAGCGAAACCGAAGAGCAACGCTCTCACCGGCTCGGCTTGATACACGATCGTTTATCAAGCGAAACCGAAGAGCAACGCTCTCACCGGCTCGGCTTGATACACGATCGTTTATCAAGCGAAACCGAAGAGCAACGCTCTCACCGGCTCGGCTTGATACACGATCGTTTATCAAGCGAAACCGAAGAGCAACGCTCTCACCGGCTCGGCTTGATACACGATCGTTTATCAAGCGAAACCGAAGAGCAACGCTCTCACCGGCTCGGCTTGATACACGATCGTTTATCAAATGAATCTACCGAATCGAGGATGACCCGATTAAATGCTATGATACAGGTGAGTCGTAACCAAAGGGTCATGTCTTCTAAAAATGATTTCGAAAGAGCAATTAATATTTTCGCGGACGTTCCATGTGCGGTTTGTAACAAGGCATTATACCCACAACAACGTTGCAATTTAAGCACTACAATGTTCAGTGCCTTATTACCCGAAGAACTGGTTAGTTTGCGTACTATTACGACATGCTCTCGTTGTCACAATAACATTAGAAAACGAAAAATACCACCGGCTGCTTTCTGGAATAATATGACAGTTGCCTCAATACCTGAAGAGCTAGCTAATTTGACCAAACTTGAAGAACGATTTTTATGTCGAGTGGTACCGTTTCTTAAAATAGTGAAGCTGCAGAACAGATTCTGCCAGGATTGGTGCAAGGGACAGGTAGTGTTGTTCGCAAAAGACGTCGCAGAAATCGCTGAACAGCTGCCACTTGCGCCAAACCAAGCAGGATTAGTTATTGTTGTGGAAAGTCTAGAAAATTTGCAACGTTCTCAAGAGTTTGTTGTGAATATGAGCAGGCTACATAGAGCTCTAACTTGGCTAATGACTAATAATGTCCTATACAGAGATGTTAGACCCTTATTTGATAAAATTTTAGATATTTCTGAAATTGTTCAAATCGCTGAAGATCCGGCAAATACTGGTGAGTTACCGTCTGTTCCTCAAAATCATTATGTTGATTTGAATGAGAACATTTCAATTTTACATGGATCATTTCACCAAGCAGATTCTAGATTTAGTTTACATTCTCGTGGCAAACAATGTACTGCTGTAGCGGCTGTAGCTTGTGCAGCATTTTGTATGGGGGAACCAGAGCTATGGGCTAAAATTGACATTGACCATACAGTTATACTCGGAGATAAACTCTACACCGAGTCTGTTGCTACAAGACAAGCCCCTGCAGACGGTGAAGTTAACTCTGAATATCTCGCCGCTAGTGATCTTGCACCGCAAATATTGTATAACAGGAAAATAATCACTATCTCTGTTGTTGAGAGCAACTATAATGGTCATATAGATACCGATCAAAGTTCTGCCGGCTTACCAAATCTAAAAAATGCCCTTACATTGTTTTTCAGCGACAACCGTTGCGGTTTACTTACTGCAAATGCCACCACTGTAGCGGTATATTGTAAATCTGCAGGTGACTCCTGTACATATTGGTTGTTCGATTCACATGCCCGTGGACCTAAGGGTGCGAGAGCCCCACGGCGAGGTGCTGCCTGTTGCATGAGATTTGAGCACATTCATGATTTGTATAACACATTGCGACGAAATTTATATTTGGTAAATAAAGCACAAGACACTCTTATGCTTAATGTTTACTCACTGACTCCTTTGCTTGCTGAAAACCAACAAGAAGTGCACCCACAGAGTCCTGTGTTAGATAGCAGTCACGTTTCTCAACATGCATCTCTTCCGATCTCAGCTCCAGTCCAACAGCAGTCTTCACAATCACAAGTTCATCAAATTGAAAATATAATAGAAACGACAAGTATGTTGCGCGGCATAGACGAATCTGTTCCAAATCTAGAGACTATAGTTACAGTGAATCCCGACTCAAATACTAATGACAGCGAAATGAGGATTGCTAAGATCAAAAGGAAAACAGCACCGCCATTAAATGTGGATCGTGAGAAAAGAACGGAGGAACTTGCATGGTATATTCTTTTCCCTGATGGTAAAAATGGATTTGGGGAAGAACGACCAGTAAAGATTACAGCTTTGGATTATTTCCAAAGTCGAATCATGAGCGTAGATAAAAGATTTAGTCGAAATGACTATTTGTTTTTTGCTCTGTCCATCGTTGAATATTTTCGGGCTAAATCTAGTGTATCGGTTTCATGCAGGATGCGTCAGGGTCAGGGCGAACAAACACCTCGAAGTCTCATTGACAACATGCATCTTACCATGAGAAATATACGAGGATCAGCATCTTATTGGCATAAATGTTGCTCTGAACTCATTGCGATGGTCCGAACGCTAGGGGCACCTACGTGGTTCATGACGTTTTCTTGTAATGACCTTAACTGGCGAGATATGATAAATGCATTACTAATCGCAGATGGTCGTAACACAAATGAAGCAGAAAGCCTGTCATTTCCTGATCGTTTGGCGTTGGTACAAAAACATCCTGTAGTTGTCTCTCGACAATTTACAATTCGCGTCAATGCTCTCATGCGATTTCTTAAAAGCGATCCAGATGTCTTAGGAGGTCCATTAGCAGACTTTTGGTATAGGATCGAGTTCCAAAATCGAGGAAGCCCACATCTTCATATGTTGGTATGGTGTCACAATGTTCCAGATTTCTCTACTCGAGAGGGTGTCGAGGTTGTTGAAAGGGTTGTTTCATGTTCGCTAATGGACAATGATCCTACATTGCAGAAATTAGTAGAGGCTGTGCAAATACACAAACACACTTCCACATGTTACAAAAACCGCAACGACAGTTGCTGCCGTTTTGCATTTCCCCGGCCACCACGTGAGAGAACTGTTTGCTTAGGTCCGGATGAAGTTTTGTCAAACAATGGCCGATTTTGTTGTTTGAAGAGAACTGAAGACGAAAGCATGGTAAATAACTACAATCCTATTCTGCTGAATCTATGGGAAGGAAATATTGATGTCCAGCCATGTGGTAACATAACAGCAGTTGCATATTATGTTGCCAAATACGCAAGTAAGTGTGAGCCCCACGATACCGGTGAAGTCATACGAGAGGCCGTTGCTAAGGCGAAAAGGCAAGGTGGTGCTGTTTGGAGACAGCTATTTGCAGTATCAATGGCCATTTTATCTCAACGTCTGGTAAGTGCTCCGGAATGTGCATACAGACTATGTCATTTACCGCTAAAAATGTCTTCTCGGAAATCAGTCTTCGTAAACAGCTGTAAACCGAACGAACGTTTCAGACTCCTACGGTTCGATAGTGATGACACGTCTGTTTTTAATAATATTTTTGACCGGTATGTGTTACGACCAGACGAATTAGAAGACTTAAGTCTTGCTGAGTTTGCTGTGCGCTTTGAAATGGTGTCAAACCCAACATGGAGTGAAGAGGATGGTGACGAAGAGTTGAGAGGTGAAGACGTTACGCCGGCAAGATTTATTCGACTAAGGGATAACACACGGATGCGTGTAAGGAACAAGCCAGCAGTATTACGCACGCGATACTTTACATTAAACAGTGACAAAGAATCTTACTATTACAGCTTAATAGTATGTCATGTGCCATTCTGTGACGAAAGTGACCTTCTGCTTGAAGAGGAAACTGCTGAGGCGTGTTTTATTCGGCGACAACGAGAATTTCGACCGTTACAGGGCAACGTAAGTGCAGAAGAGTTTGCTCACGCGGAACAGACCATACAACAGGCGCTTGCCCAAGCAGTCGCACTCAATGCTGCCCGTGAAACACACGATGTTAGTGCCCCTTTAATTTGTGGTGGTGAACAAATCGTCAATAATATCGATGACAATTATTGTGAAGATGTAGGTGAAAGATCCACAATGTCTGATGAAATCTTCTTGGCTAGCATCAGAGGATTAAATGTGCAACAGAAAGATCTTTTCCAAAAAGTTTCTGTAGCTGTCGAGAATGATTTACATGGACAAGAAGGCCAATTATTATTTTTCATCACTGGTGGTGCAGGTAGTGGGAAGTCTTTCGTCTTGAAATTACTTGTGGAACATATAAAACGGTGTTATGCACCTACAGTTGACGTATTGCTCAAGGCAAAATTTGTTGAGGTCGGATCTTTGACAGGTGTCGCTGCGCGTCAAATACTTGGAAAAACCTTACATTCAATATTCTCACTTCCGATTGAAAAAGGAAATACCATGACATATAAAAAACTCACTGGTCAAAAGTTAGAGAATGAAAGACGAAACTGGCGTCATATTAACTGGCTGATCATTGACGAGATATCGATGGTTTCATATGAGAACTTACGCATTATACATTTGCGTCTCCAAGAATTTAAAAACAATAACAAGTTATTTGGAGGGGTACACGTACTGCTTTTTGGAGATATTCTTCAACTTCCACCAGTAAAAGGACATTGGTGTTTTATTCAACCGCCATGGTTTTCGGCTGAAATTAATTTATGGCAGCAGTTCTCGTTTTGTGAACTAACCATCAACATGCGCCAGCAAAACGATACTGAGTTCATCGATCTTCTCAATAGCCTGCGAGTAGGTGATTTAACAACGGGTCAGCTGGAGTTACTCTGTGAGCGGCGACACGTGCCTATGTCTGGTGATTTTGCTGATGGGGTTGCAGTCCGTATCTTCCCCACAATACGTCAAGTAGACAATTATAATGATAAAATGACCGCTGAAAATTCCAAAACCAACCGAATGTACACCATAAATGCCGTAGACGAGTCTCGCGAGGTGGCAACTTATGGCAGAAAACCACCTGACAATGTTATACCTAAAGACATTAATAACTGTGGTGGTTTTCTACTAACTTTAAAATTGGGTGTCGGATCACGAGTGATGTTGAGACGTAATATTTCGGTGTCCGATGGGCTCGTAAATGGTGCAATGGGCATTGTCAAAGAAATAAAATGGCCTGCTCTGCGGCGAGATCAACTGGAGGAAGGCGAGTTGCCTGAAGCAGTACTTACACAATTTGATGACGCGACTATTGGGTTAAGAATGAAGGATAAAGATGGGTACATATCAATTTCACCTGTTTGTACCACTTTCCAAGCGCAAAGGGGATATGGAGACGTCGAGCGAAGAATGTTACCACTAATTTTAAGCTGGGCAGTAACAGTGCACAAATTACAAGGCACCACCCTTAATACGGCTGTAATTGATTTGGGGAAGAAAAATTTCGCAAAAGGGCAAGTTTATGTGGCTCTTAGTCGCGTCAAAACATTGGATGGCATTGCTTTGTCCGATTTGGATGCTAATAAATTATTAAATCGACCACACGACGACAAAGCTCTCACTGAAATGATGAGGTTGCGTAATCTTAGTGAATAGAATGGAATTAGTAAGATTTGTCAAACTCTACGCACGCCGCTCAGCACTCCCAGTGCCATTAGATATCTCGTAACAACTAAAGTTCTATTCTTGGGGGTGAAATATTTAGATTGGGTCCCATGTGAATTTGAAGATTAAAACAAACTGTAACCCCTTATCCCCCCACCCTTGGGGAATTAATTTTGTCAAATCCCATCTCAGTGCTACCCCACGCTACTAAGGAACCTCTGTACAAAGTTTCATGGCTCTAGGTCCACCGGTTTAGGCTATGCGTTGCCTGCCCGTCAGCCACGCATTGTATTTGTACCTAGTATTGAGCAGATCTGGTGGCCATATGTGGTCTTCATCAGCAGTTCCGCATCACAATATTATGCTTACCATGTGCATTTGCACGAGTTATTATGAAAAACACAAAAATCACTATAGGTCTGCCTATAATATTTGAAGAGTTCCCTCGATTTCTCCAGGATCCCATCATCAGATCCTGACCTGGTGTCAATGGGACCACCCTTGAGGTATTACCTATACGCCGAAAAAAGATTTGTTCAAATCGGTTCATAATTGACGGAGAAATCGCGTAACAAACATAGAAAAAAAAAAAAAAAAACATACGGGTCGAATTGAGAACCTCCTCCTTTTTTGAAGTCGGTTGAAAATACAAAATCTTACTCCTCACGCCATCTCTTTTTTACGGTTACTAATTCTAATTTGTATGGGATGAGCACCCTGTGGTAAAAGGTACATAATATGAATTACTTATCTCAATGGTCCGTAGTCAGCACCGGGATTCGAACCTGCAGCTTCATGCAAGTGAGAAACATGTGTGAAACCCAATAAACCGGACCTCTTAATTAAAATTTTATGTTTTAGAAAATCGCGTGCACAAAAATCACACACTACTCGAACTATTTATAATGAAGTTCTTCAGAATCCTATAAGTACAGGTTGGCAAGAAAGTCTAGAAATTAAATGATGGCAACATAAGTGACATTAGAGCACTATTGCGTATTTTGATAGACAATCCAAATATGGCAATAAAGAAAACACGCAGTGGTCTGTGAATGTTGCCATCATTTAATTTCTAGACTTTCTTGCCAACCTGTAGTGTCCCTTCAGTACAATCATTAATTCAAATGAAACACGTGTTCCAGACGACCTTCCTCTGACGGCGGCGGTCAGCTTACCACTCTACGCGTTGTTGCGTGAGAGGCTCCTGTTGCACTTACACAGGGTGCTGCGGCGAGCCACCAGCGTCTCCGATCTCATGTGCAGCAGTCCCAGCTTGCTGGAGGCTTATAGGTAAAACACAGTACAGTTATAGACCTGAGGCCCAACCACGAATAAAGATTCGATAGAAAACTATCGAAACGTAAATGTCAGTGATGACATTCTTTATGACATAAAATATAATTTCCTGCGTCCTCGAAAACATTCGTGATCGAGGCTCTGCAGGCCTAGACAAAGTTAATAACGCTACGAAAACGAATAGAAACGAAAACTCAAAATGTATAAGATTTGACATTTTCGTAGCGTGAGCGTGACTATTTGTCAAATCGCATACATATTCTTAGCGTTTCGTGCGAACGATAATAGCGTTTTGCATCTTGTCTAGGGGGGAGGTGTGTGAATGTCTATTCTATTTGGGCACTCGCGGGCCAAACTAACAATAGGTTTGTTTCCAGCTAGTCAAAACAGATTCTTTTGAGGAACTGTCAAAACGGCACTTTTGTTCCTGAGTTTTATGAAATATCACCAAGTGATGTCATGTGGAGTGTGGCACCAAATGCTGTCTTTTTGCACAAAGTTGACCTGATAAAATATATATGCTGGAAATATAGAATTCTGAGAATGTGAAGAGCTATTTTGTACACAATGCTTTAACTTCAGACTTGTTCCTAGATTTATTTGAATGCCCTGGAAAAATCCAAGTGAGTTGTGTCCAGGTAACCTTCAAATAAATCCAGAAACATGTCTAAGAGCGAATTTTACCAACCTTAACTTTTTACTCGAGAGTATCTTTTACTTTTTCATAGAATGGCCTCATTTTGAACAGTCATTTTCATACAAATTATCCCCGGGATAGTTATTTTCGCATAACTTTTTGTTTGTAAAATCCAGCCTAAATAAACTAAAATTAACTAATAAATATAGAGGGAGTACATGTTGTCATAAGTTAGTTAAGTCGTCAATTGTCTCAATAACTACCTGTGCCTGTAGACAATGTTAAACGCTAAGGATAGCGAAACGAAACGATCTGGGGGCGCGGTAGCGCCCCCAAGCCAAGTCGAGCAAAACATACGGGCGCAGCAGTAACATCCTTTACAGGAAGCCATTCAGAGCATATTTGACCTACCTGTTACTCCGTTGTGGATAAAGATAGAAACCTGAATTCCCGGCGGCTAAAAGGCACCATGTCATAAGACATATTCTCAAAATTTCAATAAATTTGAACCAGTAGAGTTGAAGGTACAGCAATTCAAAGTTCCTCAATTTTGACACTCACTGACTCACTGATTCACGATCATGAAAACTCTAAAGGTGACTTCTAGCGAACCCACAAGCTTAAAATTTTGAGCATGGTTAAAGTTTAGCCTGCAAAGCCAAGGAAAACTCAAACATTGCGCAATTTTAGCCCCAATTTCATAATATATTAATTATCAATAAGCTCAGTACACGGCTACTTCGATTCATCGCTATTCCCCATTAGATGTCGCTAGGTGTGCATTTCCTGAATCGCGGTATGGTTTGGTTTGAGGTATGATTTATATTTATATAATTCACCGCCCAGACTTCTCACAAATCGTAACATCAAAGCCACAGAGAAGAGCCCATAGAGATAGGGAGTGGGCTTTGAGAAAGTCGGTAGCTAACGCACAAGAAATAGTACCCGAAAAGAAAAAAAGGAAAGTTACTTACAAAAAGAAATGAGATCCCAACAAAACATGCATACGCATATACAAAAACGCCAGTCTCGCAGCCTGCGCAGTTTATTCTACCGTAAAAAGTTGTGAGATCTAATTTTAAACCAAGTCGGATAATTTAACCAGTATCTGTGTATGGTAGAATCTTTCCAACAACTTTATTATCGTATACTGTTAAGTAACTACCTAATTAGTTAACTAATAACATTTATAGTGATCGGATCAATATAAGACATCTTTATTTCTTCAATAATAATTAGAATAACTTGGCAATCGCGCTCAACTGACCACTCTATAGCACCCAGAGCACAAATGAATATTATTACTCAACACAACACATCTCTAAATAAAGATAAACTTAACTAATAAGAAAACAACGAATTATTTCGGAGCGAGAGCAATAGGTACATAGGTACGTTGCACACACGGTCCTATAGTCGACAACTTTTCTACGTGCGATTGCCAAGTCATTCTAATTATTATTGAAGAAATAAAGATGTCTTATATTGATCCGATCACTATAAATGTTATTAGTTAACTAATTAGGTAGTTACTTAACAGTATACGATAATAAAGTTGTTGGAAAGATTCTACCATACACAGATACTGGTTAAATTATCCGACTTGGTTTAAAATTAGATCTCACAACTTTTTACGGTAGAATAAACTGCGCAGGCTGCGAGACTGGCGTTTTTGTATATGCGTATGCATGTTTTGTTGGGATAACTTTTTATGTATGCGATTTGACATTTGGAATCGCTACGTGACGTCAAATCGCATACATAAAAAGTTATCGTTTCGTTTCGCAACGGTTAGCGTTTCACTTTGTCTAGGGGGGCTGAACTATCCTCTCTTTCCATCAGTGCGAAAGTGGATTGTTTGGCAGCCAACGGGAACCGAGTGATCGACATGATTCTTATCAACGTACGACGGACGTTGCTGCAAAACTGTCGGGAGGTGATGGAGGTGTGGCCAATGCACGCGACCTTCATGCACAAGGTAAAGATAAAGATAAGATAAAGATAAAGATATTTATTGTTTGATGAAACATAGGTTGGTGGATGGTAGTAAAATGTTGACATGTGCATCACTATGATCTGCCGTAAGGCGTTCAAACATTGTTATAATATGTACAATTAACAATAACATTAAGATTAAATGTATACAGACTAGACAGAAGACACGCATGCACACATAAATGTTAAGGACACACAATATTTAATTTCATTTAAGAGAAGTTAGAGATTAGCCCGCCTATCTACATGTTGTGTTGTCCATTTTGTAATGTAATGTACTGTTATAACATCGTGAGGAAACCTTAATTACTCCAATAAACCCAAGCGCCACCAAGCCGCGATCTGCGACTCTAACCTCCAGTTTCTGAGATGCTGATTTCAGCCAATCGTGAGCCGCCATTTTTTATTAACCACCGATTTAACTAATCGGTGGTTAATAAAAAATGGCGGCTCATCGTGACCTGTGATCGGCGTCTCAAAAACTGGGGTTAAGGCATTTACAGTACGGGGCCATTGTTTTCGCACGTCGATATACCCGAGTATAATACTCGGCGTTTGACTTGGCGGGAGAGAGAGAGAGCGAGACGAGACCCGACGTACCAAAACAATGGCCCCGTACTGTACATTGCTCTGACGGTTCTTATTGATAAATTCTGACAGTCGGGTTGGCCAGTAGCCCCCCGCCCCTCCACCAACCCGCACTGAGCCAGCGTGGTGGAGCGTGGCTCAATCTTACACGTTTCCGAGTAAAATTTCGTGCCCCTCGGTGGGGACTGGGCTACATGTATTAAATCATAACAAGTAGTGTAATATTAAGTGAAGATATGCCTCCAGTCACCAGTCGTCCGATCCACGTCCGTCCAAATCGATCGTCTTTTGCTTAAAATGGTCAAGGGTGTGTTGGTCTGCTGGTGGTGTGATCACGTATAAATAAAATGAACCACAGCCACACTAGTGTGACCAAGGATCAATAAAATGTATCCATAGTCACACTATCCAGTGTGACAAATTGGTGGATGGATGGTTGGTGCATGGATAGAGCATGCTTAGAAGCAACTTGACAGCTAACCTAAAACTTCATAAAATCAAATCTTTTAAATACAAAGGATGTTGCCAAAACAATCGGAAAGAATCGAAATTATTTATTCAGTTGAACTAACAGAAGATTTGTCACCGTCATCAACTGCTATCCGCACTTAGGGATGTAATAGGCTTGTGGCCAAGGTAATCCAATAAATCTAGGAACAAGTCTTAAGTTGAAGCATTATGTACAAAATGGCTTGACATTCTCAGAATTGTATATTTCCAGCAGATATATTTTATAAAGTCAATTTTGTGCAAAAAAAAAGTATTTGATGGCACTTTTACATGACGTCATTCTGTCACTATTTCATAGAACCATATAGAACTCAGAAACAAAAGTTCCGTTTTGACAGATCATAAAAAGTATCTATTTTGACTTGACAGGCCACAAGCCTATTAGTTCATTTTCAACTATATTGTCTATTCTAATGTCTCTTTGCAAATCTTGTAAAATGATTCCCGATTCACAAACGTTTAAAGGGTTTATCGATTCTTTTGAATAATCGATTTTTATTAGCAATATACTCTCACTAACAGGCTAAGATCGACATCTGTCAAGTTGCCTGTTATATATGCCCCCTGTTCCGAGTCAGGCCAAAATCGATCACAGCGTCTACGAAGCCGTTCCGAGTCAGCTTTGGCGATACAAAACGATGGCATCGTAGACGCTGTGATTGATTATGGCACTGACGGCCATGTCACAGAATGACGGAACGCGACCTAGATACACTATACGGATCGTTTGGGGACTGCCTACCATGCGAGAGTTCCTGGGAAAACAAAGTAATCCCCAGATTTAACGACACAGGTATCCCAGCGCGGGGCCAGAAGCAACGTGCCCGTATGTACATTTAAAATGTGTTCTAGATCGCCTCAGTGTCGTACGTGGGCAAGCTGGAGACGGAGGGCGGCTGGCTGAAGAGCCTGGCGAGTGTGGACCGGGAGGCGGCAGTCAGCGTGACGCGGCCCGACCCCATGAAGACCTGCTTCCGGGTCACGCTGCGGTTCAAGGACTTGCAGGTGACCTTGACCCTTCTAGGTCGGCTCAGTGTCGCGTGTGGACCGGCAGTGTCGAAAGAGATAGCCTCTCTTCACCGGCGTCTTAAGTAACTTGGTGAATTATGTTTCCGTCAGCTCGGCTACGACTCGTACCGCATCAAGTGTTCCGGCGCGTCGTGCTCCGGGCGGCTGGCCGGCTCAGTCACGTGTCAGCTGTTGCTGGGCGTCACGGTCGGCCTCGCGCGCTGGGAGCCCTACGCGCGGCTCGACCAACTCACAGTGCAGCACATGGAGTGAGTGATGGATGACAAACAAACTGAATGAATTAACGCAAAATGAGAAACTACTTTGTTAAGGACATCATTCTGAGCAACTTTCATTATGAAACCGATTTGATCAGAGCAACATTTTTTTTTTCACTTCACCATACAAATCAGCTGATCCACTCAGGCTAAAATGTACTGGGAAGTGAAAAATAAAGTTGTTCTGATC
Organism: Argyresthia albistria; assembly: GCA_963457715.1. Taxonomy (NCBI): domain Eukaryota; kingdom Metazoa; phylum Arthropoda; class Insecta; order Lepidoptera; family Argyresthiidae; genus Argyresthia; species Argyresthia albistria. Next base: position 3,258,355 of record OY735266.1, on the reverse strand, counting down.
AAATCGGTTTCATAATGAAAGTTGCTCGGAATGATGACCCTAACAAAGTAGTTCCTCATTTTGCGTTAATTCATTTACACCTTGTATATCCAATTGACTGCGCCTGCGGGGGAATGCGGCCCGCCAAACATTATTTGTATGCAACGTATGCAACCTATGTACGATGACGGGCCGCCATTGCTTTAGTGACAGTTTTCAGCTGCCTCCGCAGCAGCCGACCAATCACAGCTCTCTGAGTTACCTCGTCCCCGACGTCGTAAATTGATGAGTTGTGTTTCAAAGGAAAATGTATCCATGCGATTTCCACTGGATAAGTGCTCCCTGTATTCCACCAATCCGATCAACGGTCGATCGACGTCGACTAAACCATTCTAAGGACGATCGACGTCGACTGAACCATTCTAAGGACGATCGACGTCGACTGAACCTTTCTAAGGACGATCGACGACGACTGAACCTTTCTAAGGACGATCGACGTCTACTGAACCTTTCTAAGGACGATCGACGTCTACTGAACCTTTCTAAGGACGATCGACGTCGACTGAACTATTCTAAGGAAGATCGACGTCGACTGAACCATTCTAAGGACGATCGACGTCGACTGAACTATTCTAAGGAAGATCGACGTCGACTGAACCATTCTAAGGACGATCGACGTCGACTGAACCTTTCTAAGGACGATCGACGTCGACTGAACCTTTCTAAGGACGATCGACGTCGACTGAACTATTCTAAGGACGATCGACGTCGACTGAACC